>JNHY02000085.1:0-58329 GCA_001691755.2 Amanita polypyramis BW_CC | reverse complement strand
CAGGTGGTCGAAGGATCTGTCGAATCCTTCTGGAATGTCATTTGTGGGGAGATTGGCAACCTCCGCCCATGTGCTCTGAATGGACTGTATATATAGTCCCTCTGCAGGCGAGTTAGGGATGATCGCCCTGTATGGTGGGAWGGRGKTTATGGARTGGGTRAGYCAAAGTGGTCTATGGTCACTGGCTTCTAGGAAGAGGCCTTCGTATAGCGGGGTGTTATCAGCTATCTGTCCTGAGATGAAAACTAGGTCGAGCAGGGAGGAACGATCCCCTTGTCGCCATGTGTGGCGACCGTTCCGGTTTAGGAGTGTTAGGTTGTTATCAAAGCATATGGCGGTGAGTTCATCCCCGGATGGGTGCCGGCGAGGATGTGATTCGTCCCAATGATTGGATGGGGTATTGAAGTCCCCACACATAATAATAGGGTGTGAGCATCGCGTAAGGGCTGTGCGCAAGTGCTGGAGTGTGGTCGTGTGATGATCCAGGTACACATTGACCAATGTGAGAGCATGTTCATGCGTGTCAGGGTTTGATGCCATGATTATCTGGATGTCATGACCCTCTTCAGAGTACGTGTAGGAAATTTTTATTTTGCTACTTATGTAAGTAGCAGTACGGCGTCTAGTATGTACAAAGTCATTAAAGTGGGGGGATCGTGGTGCGCCACCAATCCATTGCCCAAGGGGTAAAGAGGGATCCATTGTAGGGATCCACCGTAGTTTATTAATGTAGGGTACCTCCTGAATAAGGTAAACCTGATGTTGCTGGAGTGCAAGCTGGGACTCGAGGAGTGTCCAGTTGCGATGTGCATTGAGTGTAATGACTGACAACTTGTCAGACATGGGGGCCTGTGGATGGGCCGGCGGTAGCACTAGGGTTACGAGGCCCTATGCGCTGTGGCAGGGATCGTTGTGATCCGGAATTGTGAGCCTGCCGCGCGCTGCGTTGGGCGATGGCTGCATTTCGTTTGGCTTCGTGGAGCCGTTTAATTTCGGAGGGGTTTGTCCTGGCGAGGAACCAAGAACAGCTGGTGCTTGTGGCTTCGTGTGGGCCATCACAGTTCGTGCAGTGGAGGTGGGTGCAATGTTGGGGGTCAACATTGGCAGCGTGGCAGCGCCCACAGGCGTAGTGGTGCGCTGAGGTTGTTTCTATTGTCACGAGACATGGGAACAACGGCAGAGATCTTTACGGAAAATCGACCGGTCGTCAAGTTAAACCCATATCAAAGAACTGCAGTCAGTCTTATATACACACCAACCGCGTGACGGTACCTTCAAAATTTATGTTAGCAAGCCGGCGAAAACGATGAACGGACCCCTGTCGCCCTCAGCGCTCTAGACGAGACGAACAGTGTTCCTTATGCTCGCGTCCTAACCGGGGTGAAGAGCTCTGGTATGAGGCCCATCTTCTGCTTCACTATTCACCAATCGTCTACCCGTCAACGTCAATCACTTCGACAAATTTGCCTGTCAGCAGCTGTATTGGTTTTCTTGGTCATCATTATACTGACTCGTAAACTAACCGATGAAGTGTGCGTGGCTTTTGCTTGTAGGTTGTTGGGATGATTTGGCCTTGTATGCTTCATGACGCGCTTCGTTGGCTGTTTAAGAGCAGTGTTGTGTGGGTATGTGGATAATGATTTGCTAAATAGGCGTGAATTGAAGCGACAGTTGCATTGGCGTAGTAGTGAATACATAAGGCTTGTTTGCTACCTATACCAGCTGGCAATCCCTATTTCGCGTCCACCGAGTAGACATGCCTTGAACTTGGAGATACCTACTATGGACGGCTCCGAGTCAATGCTTGTTCAGCGCTTTCAGCTACAAAACGTTTAACGCGTGAAGCTAAATGCCTAGCCCCGCGTACACGCTAGCTCTACTTACCAGCTAAAACGATATGGGGTATCAATGCGGAACCTGGGCTGGCATTGCGATCATGATGTCTCGGTCATTGATTATGCGCACAGACCTCTTATATGCCTAACTCCTGCAGTCAGTAGCGGCGCGACCACACAATCCAATACAACTTCTTCCGGTGCTGCTGCTGCTTAGTCATCATCCTGTTCCGTCACCGCAAGCTGCGATGCCTTCATAGCAGGCAAGCCATGCCGACTCCATCATGGCCGTCCCTGTACGACCCTAGCATCGAAATAATCAACATCGAGCACAATTCACCCGTACAAGTACGCGGGGCCTACCTCTATCATCCGAGAGACATTTTTAGGTTCACTCTATACTGGACCCTGATATTTTACTGCCCTATATTCGTCTTGTGCGGTTTTTACGCGTTCTGGAATCTTAACTTTTCCCCCGCTCCGCGGCCTCATAGTATTCGGACGAGTCCTGAGTCGAACCACTCGCTGCATGAACGTGGGCGGGACCGCGGCGATGATGCTCACTATTCGCCTCAGGGTACCAGCTCGTACCCTCTTTCGCCTCTGACACGGACTTCTGCAAGGCCTCCCCCGCCGCCTCAACCACCACCACTTTCTGCAACCCCGCCTTCGACTTCAATTTCCTTTCCATCAACTATGCCCTTTCACCCTCACACTGACGCGTCCCCACATCGCAGTCCGAACCGGAAGTCGAGTGGACCTGCGTCTTCGCCACCGCGATCCACAGAAAAGCCGAAACACAACTACGAAGAACGTGAACATCGATCTAGGTTTACATTTGCGCTTCTTGTGTTGCTTCTATTTCTCTGTGGAGGCGTGGCAGGGGCAGTGTTGAGCTCGGCAATCGTAGGGTTTGCTGCTGCTGCTTTCTATCGTTCAGTGGATTACCACATGTCAACGTGGATTCCATTCCTTTTGGCAATTATTACGGTACTTGTAGGGTTCTTGAGGTGAGCTCAGAATTGTTTGCAGTTGGCCACCACTTGTGTTTACTGACGTGATTTCCAGCTTGTGGCCTTCGATTATAGACATTATATAGTCAAAGCCCAAGCCCTTATTGTTATTGGGTAGAGACAGTTGCAATATTGTACAATAGCCACACACGATCTCACCCTGTGCCTCGTTTACCAAGGTCGCTGTATGCCACGTAAGTTAAATCGCATGCACATGCGGTTGAATCGCTGCTTGATAGAGGTAGAATTACGAAAACTCCACAGTTGTAAGACTTTCTTCCAAGGGGTCTATTGTCGACTGAACGCTCAATGGAACTGGGCCCTGTCAAAAGTATATTGAAGGCGGGTTGTCAGTGGTCGCTAGGAGGATGTTCGCAGACGCGGGTTTGTTCACTTCGACCAAGAACAGTAGAAGTCCTTCAGAGGGCTCGTGACGTTATCTCCCCTTCTTTGTTAAAACAATAGTATCATCCATCTGCTTCTAGCGTCTGGACTGTTTCGTTACTCGTGGCCGCTTCTGGTACTCCTTGGAGGAGGCGGGGCTAGCATTTTGCTAGGATGCGAACCATATGCAAAGAACTGAATGGTTATCGGGACCAGTGGAAAATGTGCTAACCATGCATTTGACTACGATACTCCTGTTGACAAGTGAAAATCAATATTCGTTACTCTCTGAGGCTGAAGACCTACGGACATTGAGGAACTTTGAATGGCAGCTCCGAGTGCGGGTCGTAGTCTGACAATCTACTTCGATGCTTTGGCAATGCGACGAGCACACACACAACTCCTCTCCAGGTTGCACTATGCTATATAACCTGATTTCAAAAGACAGCTGGGGTGTCCTCTTGCCACATTCAATGGTCATTGAGATGAAGCTCAATTTACTAACGATAGCGTTACTGTCTCTCCTCTTGGCCTCCCTGTCTTTGACGGTACCCGTAATGGGGTATGAATCTGTTGGTGCGGCATACAGTAAGTATCGAAAGTACGCACGTGAGGCGCAAGTTTAACAATGAATTAGCTATGATGAACCAACCAACTGGAAATTTCCTCATCGTCCTTTCCATAGGTAAAGATGGTACATTGGTCTGTCGTCAAAATTTATAGTTAATGTTGTGTCTGACAATTCGCCTAGTCATATATCAACGCGATCTCTACTGGGGGGATGGGGCAGCAGGGTCTGACAGTACCCAGCGGAGACTCCACGTTTGGCCAGGGAGGGCTCCAGGTTCATTATGGCGTGACTTCTTGTCAATCCCAATGTATGTCCTAATATTGTATCTATTGAAAGGGATTTAAATATATATTTTTGGCCATAGACTGCATCGAGTACTTTGACTTTATGGAGTGTCGAACCTAACAATCCTCTTAATATCACCAAGATTGGCAGCCCAGCTTCCAGCGGTGGCGATTACCCCAACTCCGTTATATTCAACAAAGCCGGCGACAGGCTATGCGCTTCCGATGCTGGAACACACAATGGCCTCATGTACGTATTGGGTCGCCTGATCAAGATCATATTAATAGGTGTTTCATCGTCGACACCGATATCGGTTTGATTCCTATTCCAAGTAGTTTCAGGCCATACGGTGTCAAACTGTCCCTCCAACGGGTCGGATGAATACTGCGAGTCAAATAGCGTTCTCGCGAGACGAGACAAAAATCTATCTTATGCACAAGGGGACGTTGATCTCAATCGTGGTGACACGGTCGCCATTTCGCAGGCAAATACTAGGATTCTCACTCAAGACATTGGCTCACGTCCCTTCGGGTGGACGTACGTTAATGGAAGGGATGCTATTATCACTGCTTTTCAGAAAAGTCCGATCTTTTCCCTCTATGCAATGAATAAACGTTTGTGATCACAGTAATACCCTAAAGCTGGCTACTTGTCTGATGCTGTTCATGTCGAGCAAGGTATCTGCCGGTCCGGACACTTAACCGACATGTCATCATCATCTGATTCGATGAGAGTTCGTGTGCAAACCACCGTGTGCTGGAGGACGTCATTCTTTACTCGGAAGAGCGGCCCTGGCCAGCATGGAACCCTGCTTGAAAGGGAGGGATGGTATGCGATGAAATGTAACGCAGAGTGCGATCTATTTAATTGTGACCGGATACGTGAGTCCAGTAAAGTATGACCAATGCGTGAACTATTCAGCGCCAGCTATGAGCGACTATGGTAGATTTGTTTGCAGTTATTTTGATTTTGTTTCGGTGCAATGCCGTCGTCACGGTTGCCCATTTGGGCAGGGATTCCCTTGCTTTGTCAAAACAATGGACCCGGTTCTAACTCAAAGCTGGCGACTGTTCCGTTACTCGTCGCCGCTTTCGGTACACCTTGGGTTTAGCAAGGCTGGTGCTCTACGAGGGTGTGGTCCATATGCAGACACCTGAATGTGCAATTGATATCATGCATTTGGCTGCAGTACTTCCACCGACACGCATAAGGTCAGTATTCTTTGCTCTCCCAACACCAGTGAGCATGAGAGACTTTGAATGGCAGTTCCGAGTCCCATGAGAATCCAACAATCCGCTCAATACTATTGCTATGTGGCGAGCACACGCACGAACCTGAACTCCTCTCCGGGTTGTATTTTGCTATATAACCTGATTTCGAAAGACATCTAGAGTATCTTCAACGGTCATCGAGATGAAGCTCAACCTACTGACGACGGTGCTACTGTCTCTCCTCTCAGCCCCCCTGGCCTTGACGGCACCCGTTATCGTAAATGGGGTTGAATCTGTTGGTGCAGCGTACAGTAAGTATCGAAAGTACACACATGAGCCATGAACTCAACAACAAAATAGCTATGACGAACCAACCAAGCGGGAATTTCCTCGTTGTCCTTTCCGTTGGTATAGATGGCACATTGGTACGTTGTCCAGAGACATATAATGTCAACGTCGTGCTTGACCATCCGTCTAGTCATACGTCAATGCCATCCCTACTGGTGGAGTCGGATCACGAGGCTTAACATCTGCCATCGGTGACGCCACTCATGGCCAGGGAGCAATCCAGGTTCATTATGGCAAAAAACTCCTCGTTGTTCCTAACGTATGTTTCAGTATTGTATTCGCCGATATAGAGTTAACTTTTTGTTATAGCTTGGATCAAGCACTTTGACTTTATTGAGGGTTGATCCCAACAATCCTCTCAAGGTCACCAAGATCGGCAACCCTGTTCCTAGCGGTGGTGATTTTCCCAACTCCGTTATTTTCAACAAAGCTGGCGACAGACTATGCGCTTCCAACATCGGAACACGCGACGGCTTTATGTGTGTACCCATTCCCCTGATCGTAGCCATACTAAATGTCAGACTGCAGGTGTTTCGTCGTGAACACCGATGTTGGTTTGATACCTATCCCCGACAGCTTCAGACCATACGGTCTCAACCAGACCGTTCCCCCAACTGGTCCTGCGAACACTGCGACTCAAATTGGGTTCTCGCCTGATGAGAAAAAGATCTACGTCACGTCCAAGGGATCGATCGAACTGAATTCCGAGGGGTTCCTGGCTACTTGGGACGTTGACCTCAAGCGCGATGACACGGTCTCCATTGCGCAGGCAAGTGACAAGATCATTGCTGACATCGCTGGCTTGCGCCCCTTTGGATGGACGTACGTCAATGGGAGGAATGCTATTATCGTTGCGGAATCTTTCATCGGCATTGATATTTTCGATCTTGACAAGAACACAGTGGCGTTCACGTCCGTCCCTAACAACGGTGCTCATTGCTGGACGGTATACAGCAACAAGACTGATCGTTATTACATCACCTCGCTCTTCTCTGGCACAATCTCTGAGATCGAGATCGACAACAAACAGGAAATCCTCAAACCTGCTGTTACAACGGTAAGATTCTTAGAACTCTCTTCGTATTCTGCCTGTGTACGAATGAACATTTTCTATCCCAGCAATACCATAAAAATGGCTTCCTGTCGGATGCTGTCGTTCTCGACATTGGTGACAAAGGGTGCGCATATGTCACCATTTTGAATTTTTCTCTAAGCTCACGCCGTTTAGGTACCTGATGACTATATCATCTGGCCCCGGTCCAAAGCCTACTACATCTGCTCCTGCAACTATCTATGTCGATACTCCTACATCCATCTATGTTGATTATCTCCGTGGCCCCGGAGATGCCGTGCCTGTGCAAAAATTCGATCTCACTATTATTGACAGAATTGCGGGCATCCCTATCGGTAAGTGACGATAACGTTATCAATATCAAATCTTCTTCTGACTGATTGACCGTTTAGACCAGAACCACACGAATGGACTCGCTGTCTTCCTCAACACACGATATGCGCCTGTTCCACTTTCGTAAACTGGGTAGCTTCAAGGTCGGCGCTTTTTTTAGACTACGTAGAACCTTATGTATTTGGTGCGGTTATATTTGAACAGTTTTCGAAACCTATTCGAGTAGAGGTGCCAATAAAGAATAATATATATATATATACATCTTCTGTCAGAAACTCGTTACATCTCTCGCAACAGCTCGCACCAAAGGCACGCATATCGATGCCTCAGACCCAGTTGGATCCTTTTCCCTAATAGCAAAATATCTTTATGGGGGTTGCCCGCGACCGTGATCCATCTAATGTTTGGCACGTACTAACTGTGGGTTCTTACCATAATGTCGGTTTGTGAGTGTCCCTGCCAAGGATTTGCTTATCGATACGCAGTTCCCGTGATCAGTCCCATGGGTACGATCGCATTTCCATAACCACCGACCCAAGGATGGCTGCATGGAGGCGGTGTAAAGTAATTTCCGGCGGAGCCCCTTATCATCTTAGACGCCCGGGGTTCCCACCGGCCGGTGCCAAGTCCTGGGACCGAAGGGAATCTACGTTCCCCAAGCTGAGGGAAACGATGTACTAGATAATAGATAGAGTAACACAATTACTAGTACAATTACAGTACAATCCAATATAAATTAAATTCCTTATAGCACAACTTACAATCCGCTCCCCCTCAAAATATCCTCAACCTCCGCACACTCCGACGGATGTCTAAATATTCTCAGCACAATGCTTTCAGGAACATCCGCCCTTGCACGCCACACCCGTTCTTGCAGCTCGGCTCTCTTCCTCTCGCTCTCAGTCGTACCACGGAACTTGGACATCCCAGGCAAGGACAGAACGGACGGGGAGGAAGGTGGAATAACGGTTGAACTAGGGCCTGACGAAGAATTGGTCGTATTCCGTCTAGGCATGCGAGGCCCGCGAGATAAACTGGGGGGAACAACATCATCAACTGTGTGTTGTTTATGCTGGTTATCAAGGTACTTGTTCAAGTTCTTGCCCGAATTTGATCTGAGAACACTCGTTCGCTCAGGTGATCGGCACAATGGGTTTCCGTCCGTGAACATGACTGTCGTCGTCCGTCCGTTGGTAGCGTTTGCGGGACTTTCACCAGCGGTAGCTAAGGCAGTCATGTCGTTACTCACACTTCCTATACTCCGCTTTGGGTGGAATGAGAGAGATAGTTTATTGTCCGATGCCAACGTCCCGTCTTGGTTCTGCGAAAGTACGGAGGTAGGCGAAGGTGAAGTTGATAGTTGAGATGTGTGGGTAGGCGACGAAGGAAACCAGGGCGATTCCTTGGATGAAGATGCCTTATAGAGCCGGTCGTCCATAGACATTATTGGTTCGGGTTCGGAATCAATAAGGAAAGTAGGACTCATAAGATCTTCGTCGTCAGACAGAGGTGGAAGAGGGGCGGGGGGAAAGGGTGGAGACGAATAAGGGCTTAATAATGAACTGGTCCAGTTCTTGCTGTTAGAACGACTAGCAGAGAACTTCTCTCTAATAGCAACTCCCAGCAGTGAATTTGAGCGAGATGAGCCAGATATATAACCATTTTCATCGCTGTCTTTTGTATTTTTTCTCAACATAATTTGCGTTCTCCATTCTTTACCACAGGGGTCTTGAATTGGGGCCGTATCAAGCTCAACGTCTCGGACAAGAATTGCAAGGACTTTATGTGGATATGCCTTTGCTAACCTATATCGCATTGCGTCAGTTTGGCTGTTCTATGGAGTTGATCAGAATAACCCATACTGCACATAAAGTTCCAGATCTTGTTCCCCCGAGTCGCCAATCAGGATAAATTTAGAGTCTTGAAAGGAACGCAAGATTTCAACTAGACCCTCGCGTTTGCGTTCCGCAGGGGCCGTGAGGAGGTTGTTGAAGATTGAGCGAGCGCTGTATGATTTTAGCTTGATGGAGCCTTAAGTGGCGTTAGTTAGATGACAACAACGAGGAAAAAAGGTATACCTGGTGGCAGTTTAGCGGTATGAAGGAATTGGAGGACAAGCGGGAGTAGCTGAATTGGACCATTTGACTGGGTACGTAGTCAGAACCGGGCAGGGAATTAAAAGGATCAATTGTACATACGACATAATGAAATCGAACGCTTCTCTTCCACATGCTCGTATACCACTCTCCCATACCCGGTATCGTAGTTTCCTCGAGGTCGCGCACAAATACGTTTCTAAAGACCGCTCGCGCACCGCCCACGATATTACTCATCTTGATTGTGTCATCGATGTCTGATACGACACGGATCGATGCACTTGTGATGGTGATAACCTGTTCTTCTGTTTTGGTATCCGGATAGGTGTTATTTGCCGTTGAAAGCACCAGTTTTGCACGAAGAATTAGGTCATGCTCCTTAATATGTCCTCTGTTTGTTCGTGCTAGGGGTCGATGACAGATGTCATCCCACTTGATATGGAAGTGGTGGTGGAATGTGCCATCCGCTTTAGTATATATATCATAGTGGCCTATCAAATAATCGTTTTCGATATGATTTTGAGAGATAAATAGTTCCAGGCGGACTACGCGAGAAGATAGCATGGTTGGCCAGAAGAGTTGCATGCGTGATCGTAGATTGTCCTCCCATCTAAGGAGAGTATCTGAGGCACCAGGGCAGGGGGCTTCATTTAAAAATTGCCGGGGTATATCCTCCTTGTACGCTAAGTCACTGACATCCAATTCCGAGATTTCAT
This sequence comes from Amanita polypyramis BW_CC, assembly GCA_001691755.2. Taxonomy (NCBI): domain Eukaryota; kingdom Fungi; phylum Basidiomycota; class Agaricomycetes; order Agaricales; family Amanitaceae; genus Amanita; species Amanita polypyramis. The sequence goes on along the minus strand of JNHY02000085.1, from coordinate 48,465 downwards.
GCGCTTTGTTAAAGCTAGTGTTGAGATCTTCAACCGAGTCATCCTTTTGTCCATCACTTGGAAATATCTTAGCGCTGGTGGGTCCCACCCGAGTCTCAGCATACTTGTCCATGGCAGCGAAACCTAATTAAGCATGAGTCATATTACGCACTAAGGTTCAGATAGACGAGTTACCTTTAGCTATGCGTAGGAAAGCACGTTGTGCTCGAGTAATGTTTTGAGATGAACGTTGAGTTGTGGCATAGCCAGATACGTGCACATGGAGGTCAAATTTACTTCCGTCTGTAGGGGAGGGTATAGGGCGCATGCAACAGTTAGGCGCTGGCAAAAAGCCCCTAAGAATGCAGGTACCCACCGCCGTCAGCGAATTTGCGAACAGCCCAGCCTGGAAATAAGTGTACTGATTCAATTGGCCTGGTGATCCTTGATACCTTGATTTCTTGTGTCGCCTGACGCTGTCGTGTTCTTGTCGATTGGAGTTTCCAGTGGGTGCTATCGACAGATAGAGCGCCTTTCGAAGACAAGTCGTAACGCCACTCTCTGACAAAAGCCTTAAGTAATTGGTAGCCATTCTTCAGCGAGGTGAAGTAGCGTTTGGTTATGTGCAGGTCTTCGACCATGGTAGTATGAAGGGATAAGGGTCATCCCTAACATTGGCAGCCGCCGTGGTATTTTTATACTTGCTTATACCCGCGGTGAGTCGTGTATTTCCCAATTAGGACTCGCCATGTTTTCTCGGCACATACATGTTTCCGTGCGTCTTCCATCACTGCGTCCAGCAAAGAGGAGGCGCGCGTCTATCTACAACGTCATATCATTGTTGCTGCATCATGCAGAGGTCCAGCAGCTTACCATGCGCAGGGATGGCTATGTATGCGTGCAGGACTTGGTAAGGACTGGCTATATGCGTCACCTAACACTTCTGAAAACCCAAAAGCTCTGTCATCCGCAGTTACATGGTATCACATTTTGGTCACTAGAGGACATTATCAAAACAGACAAAAGGCAGACCTTCCAGCTCTTGTATGAACCCAGTCACCCTGCTACGCTGTCACCAGCAGGCTCCTGGTGGATACGCGTTAATCAGAGCCGTTCGCCGGCGGTGCGTGCGCTTTGGGCAGAAGATGACAAGACTCATTGTTGCATAGCATGTGGAAGTAGATTTGCAGCGAATATTAAAAGTCAGTGAAATACCTATGGCTGTTCATGGAACGACGTTTGAAGCATGGAAGTTAATTGGTGAAGTTATACATAGCTTCCGCTACCAGTGCCGAGTGATTCATTTAGCTAGCAGCTAAACAGGGCCTATCGCGGATGGGCGGAAACTATATCCATTTAGCCCAAGGCGAAGGTGGAGCATGCATCACAAATGGTGCGCTTCGAATTACATCCTATCCTTCCCTGTAGACATGTACTCTTACGATTTAGGAATACTTGATTCGTCGCAAGTCCTCATATACATTGACGTTGCAAGAGCTATGCAAGCAGGCATCAAGTTTTACCTCGCTTCAAGTGGCACCATTCTCACACGTGGCAACGAGAACGGATTCCTAGAACCGTCTTACTTCAAAAAAGCTGAAATGATCAGGGTTAGGACTAATCAAATATGTTCCATGCAACATGTGAAGGAAGAACAAAACGCCGAGGGCACGTTACGTGAACCTCCATCCTCATGATAGATTGTTGCGGCAATGGACAGGGTAGAGGAACGCGAACCTTATCTGTGCGGTCTATAGTTTAAAGTCTGTCCCACGCTCAGCGCAGTTATGACGGCGAATATCCAGACAACCATGCACCGCTTTGATGGCATCTTAGAAACCAAGACTGCGAGCAGTTCGGTATATGCCAGTATGCTGGTTTGAACAGTCTCACCTGCTTGCCGCCGATCAATTCTTTGATTTGAGACTTGCCTCGGTGCGTTTATTATATACCTGAAAAGTGTGATTCCTTCTCATCTTCGTCTAGGACTTTGCCGGTCAGTTTACCTCGTACGTATCGCCCTGGTCTCTACATCAATGTCAGTAGCTTGGTTCTCCACATGCTGTTTACCTATTATGTTCCAACTCGGAGGTGTGGCACCCGCAAGTCGACCTGGCGCTTCGCAGACCGTCTGCTCAACGGTTGTCATCCTCGTATCAACTTCCTTCCGAAGTCACTCCTCCATTTTGATATCTCGTCTCTGGAATTAAATTGGCCCTACATTACTTGCCCCGCGTCCAACGTCACTCGGGTTGAAGACGGTTAGGTCATCCTACTGCAACAACAAAATAACGACGTAATGGTACAGATAATAGAAGTAATACATTCATAGATGTCTATGTTTTCTAATTATAGTTTCATGAACGAAAACAAACCGCCCAAGTCCACCCAATGACGTCCACTTTGGTCAAGATAACGCTCAACACAGTTGCTGAGCGTTTGCAGAAGGTTGAAATTTTGATCGACGACAGCCTTGACTTTTTCTATCCGGAACATAATTAGGAATCGAGTACGAGGAACCAGGTGGGTTACGTACCTGACCCGCTAGAACGTGACGTAGATTTTTTCGCCTTCTCTCCATCAAACAGGTACGTGAAGTATCTCAGCTGATTGAACAGCTGCACGTCGGTATACTATAATTATCGGCCGATGTCAGATGGTCAACGCCCACGCAAGTTTATACACTAACTTCAAATTGAACCGTGCCCCTGCATCCTGATTGCAGACATCGTCGGCCGTACACGCTCATTGTCCGGGTTCGATTGCCACAGGTAGGATCATCACAAATAGTCCATCCTTCGTAGTACTTGGCGATCCATGCTCGTATTTGTACTTCCAACTGGATAAGGAGACTGCCGACGGCTATCTGCTTCTGGCAAGACGGGCAAACAGCACCTTCCGCTCTAAGTATATTGGACTATAAATTGCACAGCTTAGGCGGCAGAGCTATAGCAACGCCAAAAATGACATACTGAATCATGGATGGGAGCAAAGCTGAGCTCGCCTTGGCAACCTCGACACCGGATAATGAATGGTGCCGCGTCCTTGAACCGTTCTGCGTCCGATATTTGAGAGTCAAAGGTGGCGAATATTTGTTCGGCCGACTCCGCAAATGCTGAGTTGCGGAACTGCTCTGGGTCCAATCCTTTAATAGCAAGTCAACTTGAGTTCGTTCATAGTTTGAGTCACCTACCCAAACACTCGGCAAGTCTTGATCGGTCAGTACCCTCTATCGGTCCGCACAGTCGTTCAATAGGAGGCAAGACTTGCTGGGATAGATAGTATTCGTAGTCTGTAAAGCTAGGTTTAGCATCGACGAATTCATTTTGGGATAGGACCTACCGACTTGCAGGTTCGACCTGCGTACCTCGTCTGGATGCTTGGCTCTATCAGCCTGACCGGTCTTTGCAGAGTGCTCCCCTTCAGCTATGCAGAAAACATAAGGAATCACGTCTCCTGTCTTTGCTGTGCCACCCTTTACTTTCAGCCTCAAGGCCACCTGCACGTGAGGCTGGTTCTTATCGTCGGGATAATCCTCCGGATTTTTGCTCAAACGCTGCAGTTACGTTAGAGAGGGCCACATGAATTGACTCTGTCACAGACTTTGTGGATGATGAAGTCTTCCAACATTGTTTTTCCCGAACGAACATTATTACTAATTGTTGTCAGAAATTCATGGATATTCTCGATGACTATCTCAGTAGGATCTCCGGAAAGTATTTGCTCCAGTACATATCTATAGAGTATTTTGATTTCAAATGGAGCGTGAAACAATATAAATGACCTACTGTGACACGTTCTTAGACAGTGCGCAGTATTCTCGCCTTTTCATGTCAAGACCCTTGACTTCTACCGATGTTCGAGTACCATCCTCAACCTTAATCGCGGCGTACTTTTTCTTTTGAAGTAAGAGTAATCGCTGGAAAATTCCATCAAGGTCAATTTCAAGAAGTTTATATCTGTCATTAACAGCCTTCTTGAACTCTGCGGAGATCCGAAGGGCCTCGGATAGTTCTGTCACGCCCGAGTTGATGAATACAGAGTCGGTATCACCATATATAACCTGTCAGTCCATAAGATATGAGCAATTAACGGCGGCCCATTGTCCCTCACTTCTAGTTGTAGACTTTCGGCCAGCTCTCTAGTGTCCGTCAAGATCTCACGTCCTTTGAATGTTGTCAGGGCAGCAAGTGGCCGTGCGTAGAATCTCGAATACTCGAAACCAAGACACCCGTACATACTGTTTGCGGTCAGTTTCAAGGCTTGCTGTTTGATGTCATACTTATTTGACCTTAAATTGAATTCATATTCTCGTGAACTTGACGGAGAGAATACTCACTTGGAGCAGTTTCGCGTGGGGTTGCGACTTATCCTTCATGAGTGATTTGACTTGTCGACGACGATTCACAAGGGTTGCAATAAGCCGAGGCAGAACACCTTGCGTGACATCCGATGATGGAGGGTCAGGAATTTTCAATTCACCCTTCTACTACAAATGTTAGAAGCAAGTCTGTTGGACGACGGGTCGCTTACTTCGTCTACTTCTTCAACTGTTTGAACAGTGGTGAAGTCAATGTTCCACTCTTGTATAATACTTGGGTATAGAGAGTTGAAATCCATAACAAGAACAAATTTATCGTGCAATTTCCTCTTTGGATCAAGAACGAGTCCTCCTTTGTATTTGTCGCGTTTACCCTTTGTTGTTTTTCCATCTTCCTCGTCATCGTCATGTACTTTGGGGTTTTCTGCAGCCGCTGCTTTTTTCCCCCGTGTCTTGTCAGGACGTATGTATTTGAGCCTGTGGAACTCGTGAAGAAGAATATATTCATTTCGCTCTGCTCGACCACCATTCAGAGTCTTGTTCCTGTCAACGAGTTACATTAACGTAATGCATTACATCAGCGACAACTGACCAGGCATTTCCTGCAAGGTTCGTCAGCTGCTTCGTCAGCGGTAAAATCTGAACTTTCGATGAGATAGCCATTTGAAGGTGTGCATCTAGCTCGCAGTGCCGTACAAATGTTAATAAACGATCTGCACTGCTGAGATTGCCGTCAAAATACGTCACAGTATCATCGGGTTCGATATCCTGGCGATCTATCTTGAGATGCGTCCTGCACATTTCTGTCAGGGACCACGTTGTTGAGGATATCATACTCTAAAATGACTTAGACTCGGACAGTGACAGACACTTTTACGTTGCAACCAACCTTGGCACCATCACTTGCTAAATCGCAGAGTAGACGACCACCAAGAAATTTAATGTTTGTTCCCTGCCGTCCGATAAATGGCCATTTGGAGCGCCTGAACCGACCGAGGCGAGACCAGTGATCGACATTTAACTCTCTCATACGATGTAGAAGAACATCAAGAGAGACGCTAAGGAACTCGTAACCAACAATAACATCAGGATCTGCTTTGAAAACAGATACTAGGAAAAGGTAGGCGTGTTAGAGGTTCGGTGAAATGAAGCTACACATAAACCGCACTTAATAGAGTGTTCAGCAGCATCCGTTCGTTCTTCGCCGGAGATATTGAACCTTTCCCATTTACTTTCGCTCGTACCTCAAAGTTAGACGGGAAGTGATCTAGAGGCCGTACAAAAGTCTGCACCACGCATGGTAGCTTGTCGGGTGGCGTAGGATCATCAATGTTCACTAACGCCGGGGTAAATGAAAGTGGATATCACGGTTGTGGCACATACTGTTATGCCAAACTCGGCAAGTGACGCATACAACCTCCCGTTGATTCTCCTTGTGATTGACAATTGTCCGCACGCTCAAACTCATCGCTGTCAACGGTGGCACATCCTTTGGCGCATCAAGATCAGTCTCGGAGAACGGATTGATATCCTTCGGATCAGAGACGACAGCCTCGACTTTGCACCATGAAATCTGGTACGCATATCAGTCACTCATCAACCAATCCAAAGGACGCACGATACTATACCCCTTGGTTTTCTATTTTCGGCTTTTTAATCTGGAGCCAACAGGGGCCCATGATTTTGCGTTTTAGTACGAGCAACTCAAATGCACTTGTATTTGTCCCAAAAATTTGGGCAATCGACGGACTGCACGAGTTCGCCGGAACCTGAGGTTCTGTTTATCTTTAATTTTAAGACGGTTATAAAGTAGGAGGCCACAAGCTGACCATTGAACCCATAAACAACTTTGAGCCACTGTGATTCGCCTCGTGGGACATCTTTTTCTCCAAAGGCATACTTGCGCTTGACGAATTTGGCCTTCCAAGATTTGATCTTGAGCTGCTTTCGGATCATATCGAAGTCGTTATAGACGTCTTGCATGGATGGCACGTCATCCGTATCGACAAAAGTACCATCTTCACCCAACTCGACCCTCATCTCACGAGGAAGTACGAAGAGATTCCTTTGCAGTCCTTCAACCGTGACGCAACAAGAGAGCCATGTGCCAGTAACCTTATCGCGAAGTTTCCCAGTGAAGTAGACCTTCCCATCTAGCTCGAGATAGTCAAGCCAAAAGAAGCGCAGAGATCCATCAGGTTCGAGAATCGATGTATCCTTGACCATGGACGATGTAGTTGATGACGTTAGCGGCTCGAGGGTGTCCGAGGTTGTCGTTGATAGTGAGTCGTAGACAGAGAGCCATGCAGGTGTACCATTTTCCTCCAATTTCTTTAGGCTTGCTCCAACGTGTCCGGGACCTTTTAATCCATTTTGTTTGATCTTTGTGTCAACTGGTTCTTTCTTAATAATCTTTTCGATGTCTTCATCAATATCCATGAAATCGTCCATATTGATATCATCATAAGCAAACTCATCAAAAGAGATATCAGCATCTTCCAGGCCGCTATTGAAATCGAGCTGTGCGAGCCTCTCGGTTGCAGGTGTCGCAGCACCACTGTCGACTTTAATCCTCTTCTTCGGACTACACGTATAGTCATCACTAGAGGGTACGATAAGGTCCTCAACGTCAGAAGACCTATCTTCGTATGATGGTCCGGCGCGGAACGTATTGTAGTCCATAGGTCCAGGTGAGGATCCGGCAGAATCAGTGTCTTGTATATGCGAAGGTTTTCGCTTGCGTGACCTGCTAGTGTCATGGGTAGTATTCGGTAGAGAGTCTATCGTTCCCAGTAGGTTCGACATAAAATCAACTTCAGCTTCAACAGAGACTTTGGGTCTATATGCACTGATTGAAGGTGCTACAGATGGTTCGGGCTTGGCCTTTGCTTTGCCCTTGGACGGAGCGCCCTTGCCTTTTTTTGCTAGAATACCATGAGTTCTGAGTAGAGCTAGTTGGAATAAGCATACTCTTCCGCTTTCTGTCATATTCGTCTTCGGAATCGTCGTCCTGTTCTTGCCCCATCCAATCGTCCATCCCGTTGTCCATGTACCCTCCCACACCATCATCTACAACGAAATCATCTTTTTGCAAGCGTCCCCTGACGATGCTCTTGTACTGATCTTCCGTGACCTCGTCATATATTTCAACATCATCCTCCTATACGTTTGACTCAGTATAATTGACACGTTCGCGTCACATTTCGCATACCTTATGAGCCCGACTGCCGCCCGCTCTTACTCGTTTGTATTCGGCAAACTTCTCAGCTTTCGATTTAACATCGCGGCGAGAGCGTTCAAGCATCGTCCGCTCTTCTGAACGTGGTAATAATGGGCGTTTTGGTAGTCGCCTCGAGGTACTCCACCGAGAAGACGTGTCGGAGTTTACACGCAACGCGTCGCACGTGATCTGTACCAGTCTCCAACCCGGTGCTACTGCTAGACCTGCCTTCCTTTGCCAATGGCTTCAACAAATGATGCAGTGAAATATACCAACGAAGAACATTTGCCCACTAATAGCAGCCTTGACGGCATAACGGTCACCGCTAGCTTGTGGCGGCGTTTGCGGTAACTTAACTGAAAGTTCTTCTCTAAAATCTTGCGGATCAAAAAGAGGCTTCTATCCGATATATCAGCACACGGACAGCATATGCGAAGGAACTATGCTTCTTCGACTCAAAAGAGGACTGCAAGGTTGAGATACCAACAACCAGGCTTTCTCGCTTGATCATAGACCAGGATCATGGACGGATGGCCATGGAGCCTGGGTGGCGTGCTACTTATCTCCAGCATCAACGGCATTACCGTAGACTATAATTTCTTAGAAGAGCAAGAGTAAATGAAGCAAAGTAAAGAATACGTAAATTCCAAGAATACGGCGGTTCTTAAAGCCTAAGGAATGAAAGAAACCTTGCATTCAGCGAAACAGCCCAATCTCTGTTTTTGCCCCACCCCTCCTGACCTGTTTTCGACGCTGCTCGCGATGGCAAACGACTCCAATTCGCACAGTGCATTGCTTGACAGAGTCAAGAGACATAGAAGCGTTATGACTAGACCATTTAGACAAAGATACAACAGAACGATAACGCTCGAGAGTTTTATGGCTTACGGGCTGGGATCAGGCCTTAATGGAGCAACCGTATCCATATTGCCCTGCGGAAATGCAACAAGTCGGGGGCAGACATTGAAACTCTGCCCAAACGCGGGTATCCTTACATGCTCAAAGGTGAATAACTCCGTTTACCACTTAACGTTATTTGACATCACACACTATAACCCTCCCAAGTGCTCATTGGTTAAGGCATGTTATCGATTCATTCTACATACTCAACCTCCTAAATACGCAGTGCTTAGTATTGCTCTCCTCGGTGTCAAATACAGCATTCGCCTATTCATCGCGCAGTTTGTCAAAATGTGTTTCTTAACAACGATTGGAGGCGATGTTGTAGCGTAGAACAGCGCGACTTGGCATCTAACCATAAAACCGTCCAAATTCTAATGCCGATACGACATATGTCTTGGAGCAACTCTCCAGCGTATGACTGTATACAACTCAATTTTAACGAAGGACTTGACGCCAAGGACATTGACTTCCGGTTATGCCTTGTTGGTGCGTGATTACTTATCACACTCTCTCGGCTTGCGCAGTAATCGGCCCCACTGCTAGATTCGCCAGATTTCTTGAACGTCGTCCGCACCGTCAACAGCTTGCCTCGGAATTATCGTGGAAAATGCGATTTCCTGCTTAATAACGCCGATGCGGTCGTTACCAATCGGAACCTTCTCATTCTCCATGCACTTCTCAGTCCAGGCCCATCTATCGAAGAAGCAGCTGAGTTAGCGACTCATTTGATGTATTCGGCTATGCTTCCCGCCACTGGAGCTGCCTATTTACGACGCTGTGTTCGTGCAACATACGGACAGGGGCCCAAGGCTGGCAGACTATCCTTTCAAAGTTCCGCGGACACAAGGGGCAAGGGGAAATTGTACTGTATGCAGCTATCAGCGGCAATAAAACGCCCACTTGAGATGTTCTTCTCGGTTTACGAAGTGGACAAGGCATCAAGGAGCGTTCGAAGCACATTGTGGAATCCTCATCGAGCAGATGAACGTGGTAAATTCCTCACGAGCCTTCAACCGGGCCATCGACTAGCATTTATTCGGTTTTGGGAGACTGGTATTCTGGCACCGTTTTCGTTCGACGTTGGCGAGCTTAATCATCCAAACAGGGGAGTCTCCAAGCATAAGTCTTGATACCGCAATTGACATGCGACTGGTACCTAGATTGTCATTCTCAGTCCAGGGGGACTGGCTTGGCCAACCGGAGTTCAACCCCTTGAGAAGTTTCGATGTATCGCGGGTTCTAGAATCAGGCAGGAACCATAAGATCGAGCCGGCTGATATCATGGGCTGTCTATTCTTTCATTTGAAGGACGAATTGATGGAGTTCGCTACCAGGATCAAACATTTCCATATCAATATCCATCTAACCCAATTTGATCCCAAGATACTCAGTAGAGGACTAGCAATTGGTGCCTTACCCGCCTTTGACAAAGGGTGCTTTGATAGGATAGATTTGTCCACTATGATTGACAGTGTCGGCGTCCAAGAAAGCCTCACAAGCTGGGCCCCTCTACTAAACAGGCAAAACAACCACGCCTGTATAATCATGCGCTCGGATAAATGGTACACCACATATCCGAAAGCTACCGCGCGAACAAACCCACATATAATTGAACTTCTCCGTCGCAAATGTCAAGGCTTATCGCTCAAGGTGCGTAGAATATTTGTCAGACATTGAAGAACCTGAGAAACACGGTTAGCATATGAATAGCACACAGGACTGAAGAGGATACTCACGCAAGACCTTCGCTCACCTATGCTCTCCCGATTGGTGCACTCGTTAGATGCCTTTCTCGATCATGAAAGGTCATTTCAAGATTATCTGAATCAGCAAGGCATGCAGTCAGTATTGGACAAGACTGGTTTGCAACTGCGAAATATGCACAGGGTACATCCTAAGGCACGCAATGACATATGAGCGGAGACCGCGATTGGCTAAATCACTTTCACAGAGATACGGTGTGGTCGTGGAGTTTCCGGATAGAAAGCTGCCGGAGCTTACAAAGGAAGAATTTTATAACGCCTGTATGTTACACAACTTCATCCCCGATCATAAAATCTCGCTTACAGGTCGCCGATTCCACAACTGTCAGTCACACTAGGAGCCGCCGATTTCCCCGTACGGTTTGTTGAGTTCGAAAGTATTTTGGGACAAGAGGTCAATCCCACAAGTCGGCAGTTGTACGTTGTTCATGAGTAGGTTGGGCAACGATTTGTGATCAAGTACACTTGCGACTGGTGTGGATGGCAGGATGGCATACGCACCTTATACCTGTTCCTTAAACATCACACACCAGTACCTTTGAACATTAAGCGTCTAATAAGCATTTACTCGCTATTCAAGATGACGTCCGTTGTGGTATAGGTGATACGGTTGTGTAATGACGACGATAATAGAGGAGTGGCTGCTTGGGAATTTGAGTGTCTTCTACGTCAACCCCCTCTACTCGAGTTACTCGTGCAATAAATAACTCAGATGCAACGCCTTCCCTGACCTGCACCCGCTCAGGTATATCCCCCCCGGACGATGTCTGCTCTAGATACTCCAAGTCATAAAGCGGTACTGTCGCTGCAAGTTTACATGACATAGCACCAAGCGAGCCCTTTATCACCGGTAAACCATCTCCATTAAGGGTGAAAGGTACAGTTGTAAATGGGTGCGTATGCAAATCAGGCCTCGAAAACACCTCCGCGACAGAACTCTGTTCTGCTGAGAGCAAGTTGATCACCATATGCGACGGTTGAGACGAGTATTTTAATGATGTGGCCATGCGCGACGGTATACGAAGAGCGAAGGCTACCAACGGGTAAGGGTCCATTGAAATTGAAGTCAGAGATGACAGTGTCGCGCCATGATAGAGTGCACCGCTGGACGATGACTGGTTTTGGTTTGCCGGCATGAAGGACGTGACGACAGCGACAGGCTGGGCGGTGCTGCGTAGCAAAGCACGCAGGCTGCTCGTTATAGATTCGTGGGCGGTAGTAGAGTGATGACGGAAGGAGGATACATGCTGCCGGAGCTGCCTGATGAGTGTTATGGCCATTAATCCTGAGTTTAAAATTCACTTGCCTTCTTTGTCAATTTCGACATCGAACGAGAAATACACTCCACTGCGTGGGTTGTCAGGCAACAATACGAATTTAGATAAATAGTTTGTAATCTAGTTAGTCAAACAAATCCGGAGTGTGAGATTTCAAGGTATTCCATTATCATAGAAGAAGTTGAAAACATATAAAATAAGTCCATCTGTGACTCTTTTCAATTGATACCAACCTTCGTGATTCTGTGAGGTAATACATGGGTAGAATCCGAGTAGAATAACTGTCAGTGACTAGGTATCGTTTACCCGCCGAATGAATTGACTAGGACCGTGTTTATACCTTTATTCAATTGTAATATAGATATCCCAAAAAACGACCCGCGTTTAACGCTCAATATTTCAATGCTCGATAAGCACGCCCTCCGAAGTACAACGCGCGGAGGAGGTCCACGTGCTTTTTCTTGGCCATGGGTGAGATCCACACCGCCGACATCTCATATTCTCACGGATTTCTATGTTTTACTAACTTGACTCCACTCGCTACTTACTGGGGTCCTGGCATCCGTAACAACGGTTTTGAGGTCATACCCCACAGCCGTGGGTCACGAAGCATGGATTCAAAGGAGGTTTAGGTCTTTCAGACCCATTTGGTTATGACTGGTTTGAATCCCTTTCCCGAGTACACTCCACGTCCGATGAGCATGAGGATCAATCCCTCGGCGCTGGGATATTGTGAAAAAAAAAGGACTCGCCAAGACATGCGGTCTCTATAACTAGCAGCCCCTGTTGGTTTGGTTGACTCTAAGCGACCAGTGCACACGGAGAGATACGATGGCAGTTCAAAACCAAGTTTATACACTGCGCCATTGTCGTATCTCTGCAGGACCAGGATGCTATGCCGCCGGTTAACCGATCAGCCCGCCATTTCAATAGGCAAGATATCCCAGGTGCGAGACGTTCGTCATTGCAATGAGAAACGGTTATAGAAACGGCACGAGCCGAAAATGAGACTATAATACGGTGCAATTCAGCTAATTCCCTGTATCGTATTCATTTAACCTCCCCCCCCCCCCAACTTCCAATGGACAAGAGGGCTAGTGAAACTACGGATATGGGGTTGGAGGCCTCCCCAACGGCGACGCTAACTCCTGAACAAATGGTCAAGGCCTCGAATGGGACTCACGACGTTGACACAAGGATTGACATATCGTCAAAACCGGAACCTAATGAAGCTGACCTCGGTCAGATTGTACAACTAGACGGCGGCTTGGCCTTTAAAATCATTGGTCGTCCGCGATCGGATATTTCCGCGGAAAAGCGCGATAGAGCTGACGCCGACCAGACTATTTACGTTTGTCGTTCCCCTACTCAACTGGAATTTCCTATATATGTATTATTTTTATCAGATCGATTTCGTGGATGGCGATAAGAGAAATCCAGCCAACTATTCAAAACGCGAAAAATGGATTATCACAAGCATTGGCTTTGCTATCGCTTATGTGGCGTGTAATTTCGCCTTTTAAAGTGTGAATGAATTAAGGTTGAAGACTCTTTTTAGGTTCCACTGTAGCAACGTACAACATGGGAATCGGCACGATGATACAAGACCTCAATTGCTCGCGTGAACTAGGGGTCGCCGGTTTCAGTTTCTTTACTTATGGATTTGCAATATTCCCTCTCGTAACGGCGTCATTCAGCGAAGAGTTTGGCCGAAAGCCTTTATATATTTTTTCACAAATCGCCTTTATCGCTTTCTATGCGATGATTGGTTTGTAAGTATTTCCGTTGTTCTGTCAGTTAATTGACCCATTCAATTCGTAAAGTGCAAAAAACATTTCAACAGTTATAGTTGGACGGCTACTTCAGGGTGCGGCAGGGTCTGCCGGATCAACGATGATAGGGGGTACTATTGCTGACATATGGTCGCCGAGAGAGTAGGTCAAGTGTGACGGTCTTCTTTATATATATATTTTTATCGACGTTTCCCGTAGGCGAGGCATTCCGATGGCTATTTTCACCCTAATGGCAGTGGGTGGATCAGGCCTCGGTGCCGTCATTGGAGCATGGATAGAGATGGAGTTAGGATGGCGGTGGATTCAATGGATACAAATGGCGTATGTGTTCACCGCTCCAGTAACTAATACCTGACCGACAGTGAAAAAGTTATGCTGGGGCCCCTCTCGTTCTCACCTTTTTCATGAAAGAGACACGATCGGACGTGATCCTTGTCCGCCTCGCCAAAGAAGTCAGGAAGAAGACTGGCGACAACCGTTACCGCGCCCGGGTGGAAGACGAAAGGGGTAGTTTAATTTCGCTCATCAAGATTTCATGTACACGGCCACTGCGTGAGTTCACCTCGGCTTTTACTTTTTTGTTTTTTTTATAAATCTCTCCTACTCGGCAGGTTTATTGCTCACTGAGCCTGTCGTCGTATCTTTTAGTGTATGTCACATTTACGTTTGACATATGCTGTTCCAACCGAAGAGATTTTAGTTTTGGATGGGCTTCTCATGGGGGGTCACATTTAGCTTTTTATCGTGCGTATGGTTTTGATGCCAACAGCCATCTTATCGTCATCACCCAATACTAGAATAATCACGCTTGTGCTTCAAGACGTACACCACTTTACAATAGGTGAAGCAGGAACGTCATTTGTCTCCATGATGTACGCCTCGTCTTCCTACAATACTTTAACCTCTTAACGCATTATTCTAGAATTGGATCACTTCTTGGATTGGCAGCGACCTTTCTCCAGGAATCCCTATATCGGTACATCGCACCCATTATCAGTCTATGTTCAATGTTCTGATTGATGACCATAGTAAGAACGTCGCTAGACGCGGCCCAGAGGCTCGTCTATACGTGGCCTGCGTAGCTGGAGTAGCGCTTCCGGTAGGCTTGTTTATTTTTGCCTGGACCACGCTACCGGGTGTCCATTGGATTGGACTGAACATCGGAATCGTCGTATGTATAAGCTGCTGAACGTGCGCATGATGCATTAATGGTTGCTCTATAGATCTTTATGTGGTCCACATATATCATTTACTCGACTGTGTTTTCGTACTTGTCCGATTGGTAAGTATTGTTGCTCTGCACAATGCCATCTTCTAATGTCGACTTGACACTTACAGTTACGGAACATGGGCATCTTCTGCGTCTGCTGGCCAGAGCCTATTGCGTAGGAATCAACCGTAACTTCATACATATCCTCTCTCTCACCTCTAAATATATAGGAAACGTGATGGGTGCCAGCTTCCCTTTATTCGCTAGACAAATGTTCCTTAATCTTAGCTTCAAATGGGCGGGCACACTACTGGCGTGTATAGGAGTGCTTTTGATGCCTATACCTTTCGCAAGTCTTTATGATATGTTTTGTCACGGCATGCGCTGATTTCAATGTTACTTGTCTAGGTTCTGTTCTTCTGGGGACCCGCTATTCGTAAGCGAAGCAAAGTGGCAAGTAAACTCGTTAGAACATAGAACGAGGAATAATGTATATATCCGGGAGAGCATGGCACCAGGGAAAATCCATTCTGATAGTTAGACAACATATTTCTCGTCCTAGTCTAATTTATCGGGCATGGTCGTACCAAGTCTAATTAAACAATTCATTGATTATCATAATTTTAGGCTTCATACGACGAAATAAAAGCACACAGTAAAACTTGGCCCTCGTGGTGTCCACTTTTAAGTTCAGTTAGAGTGTTGTTAATCGCAGGAAACGACAATGGAAGCAGAATGAAATGAGGCTCGGTATTAGAATGAACCGCGTGGGATTTTTTGTAATAGTACGGCATTTGCCGATTAGCAGACACGCTCTCGTCGATAAAAGTATTATGTAAGCGTCATCGGATGATCATTTTGCCGCTCGGCGGGCCAACTTTGCACACAAGTACAAGAATGGGCAGACAATGCAGATAAGCGAGGGAGGGTCAAGCGTAGCACGTGCCCCACAGCAGTAAAGTATGCACATTCTTTTTTTTCCGAATGCACAAATATACTGCGCCGAAGACACTATTTTACATCACATAACTGATAGCTAGGGGAAAACCGGTAGCAAAGACGAGATGAACTCATCTTATATGTAAGTCCAGAGTGAACGTAGACGAAAGCAGCAAAAATTGTCGAGAAAACAAGAATCAAAAACCTTCGTTATCGCAATGAATTCGCGCACTCATTGATGGTAGGTCCACGTTTATCGCACTGTTATCATTGTTGCTGACACCCGCGTGACAGTGCCCGTTGCCGCAGGCAGCGGGTCGAAGTTGAGCAGATTTTCCGCGCCGGTCTCTGTAAGGTTTGGTTTATGTTACTGTCGGCAACTATCGTTGTCGCGGATCGCTCCGTCAGAGCCAGTTAACCTCACCGTCGAATAAATATCACATGTTCTCTACTTTCCGTTTCCTTGGATCTCGGGGCGAAAGAGCGTTATGAAAATGAAAAAGAATCCGTCAAGATAAACAGTTTATTGGTTTAATCCAGTCACTCAGCATATCCTGGAGATATACGACGGGTGGCTCCAAACCTCTAATCGGTAGGATATATATACAGTGTACAAAAACGGAGAAACTATGACTAACTATTTTAATCCGATAAAGGGCGCCCAATCGGGTCGGCACTTAGATCTCGTCATCGTGGTTCCGTCTCAGTTCGCGTTCTGCGCCTCCGGTTATTTAACCATATCACAGAGGCGGAAGCCCTTTTCGCAGGCCGAAAAAAACACTATAATATGAGGCAGTTTAGTTAGCCCACAAACTTCCCATTCATCTGAAGCTCCCCAATTCTCTCCTTACTCTTGATATGGGTCAAAATAATGAAGCTCCAGAATTGGGGACCTCCCCAACACCGACGTTAGCTAATGAACCAATTTCCAACGACAATGACGCAAGAATTGACATGTCGCAAATATCAAACTTCAACAAGCCTGACCTCGACTTGACTGTGCGACTAAGCGATTTGGCCTTTAGAATCTCTGGCCGTCCACAGTTGGATATTTCGAATGAAAAACTTGACGAAGAGGGGCCAATTTATGTTTGTTCTTACTCTTTGATCAGAAATTCCTATATATATATCATTTTCATCAGGTCGAATTCGCGGAGGGCGATAGAAGGAACCCGGACAACTATTCAAACCGCGAAAAGTGGATTATTACAGCCATTGGATGCATTCTTACTTTCGTATCAAGTAATGTTAACAAAATGTTAATGAATCGGGACTGAGGGCCTTATTTTCAGGTTCTACTGCGTCGTCGTATAACATGGGAATTAGCACGATGATACGAGAACTCAATTGCTCCCGTATACTAGCCATCACTGGTTTCAGCGTCTATCCTCTTGGATTTGCAATATTTCCCCTCATAACGGCTTCGCTCAGCGAGGAATTCGGCCGAAGGCCCTTGTACATCGCCTCACAATTTATCCTCATTATCATGTATGCGATGGTTGGTTTGTAGGTATTTTCATGCAAAGGTATCAGGTAACAGGCTCATTTATTCCATGAAGCGCGAAAAATATTCAAACCGTTATACTTGGACGACTAATTCAGGGCGCTGCCGGGTCTGCCGGATCAACGATGGTAGGCGGTACAATCGCCGATATATGGTCTCCAAAAGAGTAAGACAACGAACTTCTTTTAGTATGTGCATTTTTTTCAAACCTTTCTGCAGGCGAGGTATTCCGATGGCTATCTTCACCCTAGTAGCAGTGGGTGGATCGGGCGTCGGTCCCATCATCGGTGGATGGATAGAAATGAGATTAGGATGGCGGTGGATTCAATGGATACAGATGGCGTATGTACTCATTGTTCCACTGACACCACCTAATAACTGGTCGACAACGGAACAGGTACTGCAGTGTCCCAGTCATTCTTGTCTTTTTCATGAAGGAGACACGATCGGAAGTGCTCCTTGTCCCCCTCGCTAAAGAGGTTAGGAAGAAAACTGGTGATAACCGTTACCGCGCCCGGGCGGAGGACAAAAGGGGCAGTTTGCCTGCACTCATTATTACCTCATGTACACGGCCAGTGTGTAAGTTCACTTAGGCTTTCGTTTTTTTCCCCTTCTTCACGTCTACTTGGCAGATCTGTTGTTCACTGAGCCTGTCGTCATGGCATTTAGTGTATGTCATATTCGCGTTTGACATATGCTGTTCTAACTGAAGAGACTGTAGCTTTGGATTGGGTTTTCATGGGGTGTAACATTTAGCTTTTTATCGTAAGTGTCCTTCGCATGATGTCGCTGTCTTGCTGCTTATTACCAATACCAGAGTAATCGTGCTTGTATTTCAAGATCTATACGACTTTAATATCGGTGACGCGGGGACGATGTATGTCTCCTTGGTGTAGGTACCGCCCTTCTCACAATACTTTAATCGCTTAGCATGCTGTTTTAGGATTGGAACAATTCTTGGGTTAATAACGGGCTTTTACCAAGAAACTCTATATCGGTATATCACGCCCGTTATCAAACTAGCTCAATATTCTGACCGGTCGCCCACAGGAAAAATGTCGCTAAACGCGGTCCGGAGGCACGTCTATACACAGCCTGCATGGCTGGGGTGTTGCTTCCCGTTGGTTTGTTCATTTTTTCCTGGACGGCGTTACGGCACGTCCAATGGATTGGGGCCAACTTCGGAATTGCCGTATGTATAAACTAATGAGGTTGCGTGCGGTGTGCTCACGGTCACTTCGTAGATCTTCATGTGGGCCACGTACATCATTTACTCAACCGTCTTTTCGTACCTGTCCGATTGGTAAGTATTAATGTTTTACACGGCATCATTCCCTAACTGGGTTCGGCACTTACAGTTACGGGCCATGGGCATCTTCTGCGGCTGCTGGTCAAAGTTTATTGCGTAGGAGTCCTCCGTCGTCTCATACTATCTTCTTCTCACCCCCAAATCTATAGGGAACTTGATGGCCACCGTCTTTCCACTGTTCTCTAGACAAATGTTCCTTAAACTTGACTTCAAATGGGCAGGGACACTATTTGCGTGTGTAGGACTGTTATTGATGCCCATACCTTTCGTAAGTCTTTATAATACGTTTTTCCACGGCATGTGCTGATTTCAATGTTACTTGTCTAGGTTCTGTTTTTCTGGGGTCCTGCCATCCGTGAGCGGAGCAAAGCGGCGAGTAAACTTGTTTAAGTATAGAGCGGGGGACGATGAGATATTTCCGAGGGGGCGCTGTGCATATCCGAGGCAACCGGCGGTTTTAGCACGTATCGTCATTAATAGTTCAGTTACCTGTACCAATAAGGGTGCGGGTAGCTTTCTATTGATGGTCGCTATATTCCGGGCTCAAGAGAGAAGGTCAAAAGCATAAGAATTCGCTTTTGACAGTCTATACACTCTACTATGTATAACATTAGTGGCTATTCTATCTGCGGTTCTACATTGTATATTTATCTACAAGGTCTTGGTGGAAACTAGTTTTTTTTTCCCGAATAAGAAATATATTGCGCCGAGGCGCGTACACTAATACAAAAGCGGAACCGTAACTAAGGGGTACGATACAAGTTTACAAACACGTGTAAGGAAGGTGGAAACCAGTTTGGCCGTTCCATTCCGTCGTTGACTGGAGTGGTGATTGCACAACCCTGTAAGCAACGGCGTTGACATGTATTCTCATAAGTGAGACCGTAAACTCCTCGGACACCGATGTGTACGCACCAAGCTATCTATGAGCTCACACAGGAAACATGTTGAGTCTCAGACGGGCCTGGCGGCTGTGATCATTATTTTAAACAAGTCAATTATATGATTGATGCCCGAACATTGAGAAAATGATGCTAGTAATAAACACTTTACCACGGACACATCGCTCTCAAGACCATATGGGTCTCAGAACATGCAGTATATATATTGTGGCTCAACGTCAGCTGGCACTCACATCAAACAAAAGCATTGATTGAAAACGACGACATCATGACAGCATGATTATAATACACAAACAACCTTTTTGTCTATAGCACGAGCTGTTTCAAACAGTTCGAAAAGGAAGTAATCACGAATGACAAACAAACAAAACAACCACGTTGGAGTTGAAAAACTGCGACGGTAGAGAAGGAAAATTGAGACTAGGGTGAGCATTATACGAATATACATTTATATACGATGATCGATTGATGAAGAATACAATGGGATATAAACAAAAGAATTGGGTATTTCGATATTTGAGACTTGAGCTTAGGTTTGAATCCAGATCCGTAGCCGTTATAGTGAACATGATGTTGAACGTTAGACGTCGA
Organism: Amanita polypyramis BW_CC; assembly: GCA_001691755.2. Lineage (NCBI taxonomy): Eukaryota > Fungi > Basidiomycota > Agaricomycetes > Agaricales > Amanitaceae > Amanita > Amanita polypyramis. The sequence goes on along the minus strand of JNHY02000085.1, from coordinate 28,754 downwards.
AGGGCGTATGGTACAAGGCTGAATAACGAAGTGATAATAGGCGATGCCGTTATATCCAGAGTTGTACATTTCCAGGAGTTCGTCAAAAGCGTCGTGACAAAGTATTCGTCTCGTTCGTTATTCTGTTCGTTCTGACTCCATATTCGTATGGGACGTAGCCCGTCATTCTTTATGTCATGTGCAACCGCGGCGAAGCGCAAGGATATAAACAATGGTGTATGTGTATACGGTTGATGTGCTGTGGTTCGGAACGAGGACGAAGACGAGGATGCATTACTTGATGTAGGGGTCTTCTTCGGAGACAAGGGTTATTAAGGACGAGTAGATCATCGACGAGGGCCATTTCGTTGCCCGAAAATCCCACTCCGGGATATCTTCACTGTTCGGGCCACCCCTCTTGCATTGGAGAGACATCCACACTCTTCGCAGCACGCATCATCAAAACGTGCCTCCTAGCTCTTTCCATCGTCTCCCTTAGCTCTGGACTCTCAAACGAGTTGATATCTTCACCACTCGCCCACGTGCCTGGCCCTGATCCACGACCGGTAGGTGACGAGTCGAGCGAGAGGCCGTGGCTATGTGTCCGGTGGGGTGTTGATGGTGCCTGGAGGTGACCAACTTGATTGGGTAGGGAGGTTGTACTGGCGGAGTACGTTTGACGCATAGTCATGAATGAACTACTTGCGAAGGATGTTTCTGTGTTAAAATTTTGTGTCTGAGCAGATGCGGAAGGAGGTGGTGTTAATCCCCGGTGACGACGCCCCCGTCTTTGAGATGAGGAGGAAGGGCTGGCAGTGGTGTGCGCACGACGACGACGGATGCTGTTCGAAGGTGTCGGTAAATGATTAGCGTTGGCGTTGTTCTCTGACTCGGAGTTCAGAGAATCTTCCCATGCACCAGAACCATCGTCGACTTCGTCCTCTTTAGAATCGGACATGACAACGATTTCGCAGCCGAGCGCACGTTTACCTTCAGATATCAAAGTCGAAAGCTTGTCACCGATCCAGTCCATCTGTTAAAAATACATTAGGTGACGTGATAGCATCCAGGACGGAGAAAATAACATACGTGATCTTCTATTTCGTTTGCAGGTTGCTGGTGGTCGACGTCGATAGCGGTAGATGTTGACGGTTGTTGTGTTGAATCAAAGTCAAATTCGGGTTGCGGCGGCGGAAAAAGGACTGTAGATGTGAGAGCCGGAGGGATGTGCGCCCGCGCACGAGTCGGACGTTGGCGGGGGTGGGAATGAGGGTAAGAAGTTTGATGGTAAGATCGCTTAGAGTGACCGGCCCCAGAGCGATGTTTACGCAACGTTTTGGGAGTGGTTGGGGCAACTGCCCGTTCTGTCTCTTGATAGGGTGGTGGGGGCGGGAGCTGTTCGGTTGCAATGTATTGATTGGACGCGGTCGAGGTTGTCACTTTGCCGCGGTCTCGCCATCTTTTCGGAATGATAAGATGGAATGCGGAATGTTGAACTCGGGGAATCGCTTACAGTCTGTACACGGTCAGGCCGACGGCAGTACCAATAAGGGCAGCACTGAGTGCAGTGGATACAAGGGATCCCGCAAGACCACGGTGGCGCTTGGCTGGAGGAGGAAGTTCTAGATCAAGCATAAGAGACAAACGAGTTGATGCGTCAGTATGTTGTGTTCCGTCGAGGTTGACAATGGAGAGTAAGGAGTGGGATGGTTGTGTGCCAGCACAACCCATTGGGAAGAGAAGAGAAAAATCGGTTATGGAAAAGAGGGAGGAGTAGAGCGAGAGATACATGGTGGAAGAGATGGATGGTTGAAAAAGTTGGATTAATATAGGCTATCGTGCCGATACACGTGCGGACACACATCAACAATGCGTAATACCGCGATAATCAGGGTACGGGGCAAACAGACAACCTACCTCCAGTATCGACCAAGTCGTCGTATTCCATGTTATCGTTTGAACGTGAGGCCATGTCTCCGTATTTTGGTGTGTCTGGGCGACCGTTCAAATTTGCCGATGATGGATTGTCTTCGCCAAATGCGGGTTCCCAGCCTCGTTTCCTGGAAACAATTACAGGCGGGGATATAGATGACGAGTGGCGTGAAGAGCGAGGCTGGACTCTTGCAAGGGCTGAGCTGGCAGTGACGGGAGTGGGAGTAGCGACGGGGTTGGGCCGCGCTGGAACGAGTGCTTTTGAGTGGACGGGTGACAGCGAAAAGGGGTTGATGATGTCTGGGACGGAGAACTTGAAAGTAAAGGGGAATATCATATCGAGCGGGCCCAGAGGAGACGTTAAGTAAGTAAGGACGGGACTGACAGACGGCGGGGAAGTCGCGGTAGTGAACAAACACCGGGGGACCCTGTTCGGCTACTGAGTACCTCCAATTGGAATGCCTCTCCTTCCCCTTTCATCTCACTCAGTTCACCGACCTGCGTCCCCGCTGTTTCCAACGCGCCGCCCCCATCCAGCACAGCGACGGGCCATCAAAGACATCGGATGAGCCCACAGGGTCCAACAAGCCCAAACATGTCTGCTCCTTCGAGTCCCAGGCTCCTCAGCCTCCCAGCAGAAATCATCGACCAGATCCTTGCCTTCATTGACCTTGTGCCGGACCTCACCGCTTTCGCGCTTGCCTCTCGGGAGTGTGCGCGCCATGTCATACCCCGACATACGGAGTACCGCGTCATCCAGACGACCTGGCCGCGCTTCCACGTGTGGGCTCATCTAGTGCAGCAAACAAACCTCTCCCGCAATATCCGCGAAGTCCATATGTATGACAGGCATGGTAACGCTTTTCTAGACAGGTTCCCGAGTTCTCTGTTGTCTCCGCAAGATTTTGATCCAGCAGCCTCAGATGCTGAAGCCAAATATATGCGCACGATCTATAATTCTCTTACCTCCATGGATCTACTCACGACCTTTGTCTGGTCCACGAAAACCCCGCCTCGGTATCCTACCAAAGATTTTCGATGGGAGCTTGCACTTCTCGAGATCCTTGCCAGCAGATCTGCTACGCTCAGGCGTATCTACCTCGGCGTCGGCTTTGCTCGATATACACCTGCCATAATTGATGATCCCCAAAGTATTAAATATGCTGTGCGTTCCTCCCTTCAACTCGCATCTAACCCCCTGACAAACCTTTAGGGATGGAGAATAACAAATCTGACGACGTTATGCCTTCAAGGCGCAGATTGGATCACCCCAAACAACGCACCTCATCTTGAGCATCTTCTATCTCGTAATCGCGACTTAGAGCACCTCGATATCCCCATGGAATTCACCCCACTCACAAAATATCATTTCCCCCGCCTCAAACGACTCAAGCTAACCTTGACAAGAGGCGCGCTAATGTCTATAGACCGCATACATATACAGTTTTTTTCGCAACATCCTACGATAGAGGACCTAGTATGGTATCCAGTAGGCAATAATATGGTACTGCCTCCAGGTATCTTACCCAATCTGAAACGTCTAAGCACCGACGTTTCGTTCGCCGAAGCATTGTACGCTAGCAAAGTTCCAGATTCTTCCACCCCGACCTCAGAAGATGATATGGAACCACAATCCCCACCTCTGTCCGTGACACCGCGTCGCATTGAATGTCTCAACGTACGCACGATTGCCCCGTCCATGATGGAAATCCTTGAGCAAACTCCGCACGACCGAACAAGCCTCCGCAAACTCATAATACATGTTATACGCCATGATGACCTTCTCGGAAATATTTCTAAACTTTTCCCAAACATCGTCTACCTACAATTTCCTAGCTTCGTTATTGACTCCTCCTCCTCCCAGCATTTGTTTTTCACCATGGTACGCATATGCAACTGTCCCGCTAAAGAACTACAATTAAAAACGATTCTTTACAGGATGGATGGCTGGCGCTCCTCCCACAATACCAACAGCTCGAAGTCTTCCGAGGTTCTGGTATATGGGAAACGCTACACCAATCTCGGGGCGCTATACGCTACCGTGAAGCAATAGAACGCATCGTGGGAGTGTGCCCCAACCTTAGAGAATTTGACGACCTCAAGATTGACACACAACGTGGAAACGTTATGAGACTCCTCATTCGTCGGCAGTGGGTAGACGAAAATGGGAATACTGGATCCAATGGGGATAATAACGGTGCTGCATTCATAATGCCTAATGGTGCCAGTCCGTGCCATCCGCATAGGAACGGGATGAATGAAGAGAAAGGAACAAGTGGTGATACCGACTGGAACGTAAACGCGACCGAGGGTAATGGCGTGGCTGAGGATATGGGAAGTAGGAAGGTACTGCGGGTAACATACCAACGGAGACGTCCAAAGCAAGTGTGAGTTTGTTCTCCCTCATGATTATGGTGTTTAAATTTGCTATAGATCTGTGTTTGACATTTTCTCTGGGGCTTTTGATTAGTGAGGATCGCGGTTTCGGTTTGGTAGAGCCTAGTAGTGAGCCTTGATATCCAAAGTTAGTATTCATCATACAACCATGTCTGTATAGGAATACGTATGATAGGTGAACATATATAGGCAGGAGTTTTTTTTTAATTTTAATATCTGGGGGACAGACAACGGAGTATATTTCAATTACCGGGCTGTACATACGTACATGGATACAAACAACAGACTACCTGGCGAGATAGTACATAGTGAAGTGTGTGCTAAGGAAGCAGGTGCTGAAGAACGCTATGAAGTAAAAGAACGGGGATGAAAACCTGAGTTCGGACATTGCAATAAACTGTAACAGGGTGTACTATGAAGGGCATTTGCGTAATGGTGGTATGTCAGTGAGGATAAACTTGATACGGCGACGCCAATGTGGTACTGCATTAAATGGAGCAACTAAAAGTCCTCTGCACACGCAAAGAGTTCGAAACCTCTATATCCAGGATAATACCTGTCGCCCTAGAGACTCGGCCTGTTAGTGTGATACGAGGAGCTGTTTGTATGACTATTCCCTAGATAGATAAGATAAGATAAGATGACCGTAAAACTTGATCGGTTATCATTTTGCTGCTGTTCACATCGAAGCAATGTTAAAACCTACAGGTGCGTCTCTCATCTGTAAAAAAAAGCTATCGAGGTTGCAGACACTCACTTCGCAAACGCTACACTGCAGCGATTCTGTCTGTTTATGACAAGACTGGCCTTGTTGAATTAGCCAGAGCCTTGCACGATGCTGGCGTTCGTCTTCTCGGATCGGGTGGGACGGCTAAGAAGATCAGAGAAGCAGGCATTGCGATCCAGTTGCGCCTTTCTAAAATTCTATGATTCAAGTAATTGCTAAGCTTGCGACAGAGATGTGTCGGATATTACCAAAGCCCCAGAAATGCTAGGCGGACGGGTAAAAACGCTCCATCCAGCTGTTCACGGAGGTAAATCGCAATGATTGCACCTTCAACTCGATCATTTACGCCATTTCGTGACAGGGATACTCGCCCGATCAATTCCCTCGGATGAAAGTGACCTCCAAGCACAAGGGATTTCCCCCATCTCCATCGTCGTCTGTAACCTATACCCATTCACTTCCACCATCTCAAAACCAGGGTGCACAATAGCTGATGCAGTCGAAGAGATCGACATTGGCGGTGTAACGCTCCTGCGTGCAGCTGCCAAGAACCACGAACGCGTCTCTGTCCTCTCCGATCCGACCGATTATGTCGAGTTCCTTCGGGCTTGGAAAGAAAGTCAAGGAGATGTTCACCAAAATCTTAGAAGCAAGCTGGCTCTCAAAGCTTTCGAGATGACTGCGAAATATGACGATGCTATCAGTTCGTACTTCCGCGAACAGTATGCCTCGGCCGAACTGCAGAAAGAAAAATTGGCTGGGGATGTCCAGCGTATTGCCCTTCGATACGGTGCAAACCCTCATCAAAAACCCGCCCAGGCCTATGTCACCGAAGGACAACTTCCTTTTAAAGGTGTCTTTGTTCGACATTTGTCTCGTGTAGTGATCTGATATTATTCCAGTGCTATGCGGCTCTCCTGGCTATATTAATCTCCTTGATGCGTTAAACTCTTACGCTCTCGTTAAAGAGCTAAAAGAAGCACTCCAGCTCCCTGCTGCAGCGTCTTTCAAACATGTTTCACCGGCGGGTGCTGCAGTTGGCGTGGAACTTAGTGACACAGAGAAGCAGATCTATGGAGTTGACGACCTAAAGGAACCGTTGACGCCCCTCGCTACAGCCTATGCTCGTGCACGGGGTCAGTAAACATTCCAGTTTCTTGAAATTTCAATACTGACCAGTTTTCTTAGGTGCGGACAGAATGTCATCTTTTGGCGACTTTATTGCGCTCAGCGGACCTTGTGACCTCGCTACCGCTCGCATTATTTCACGCGAAGTGTCTGATGGGATCATCGCTCCTGGTTATGCACCAGAGGCTTTAGATGTTCTGTCAAAAAAGAAATCAGGAAAATATTGCGTACTCGAGGTTAGTGGGAAATTTGATAGTAACCAGGGTATATGTGTAACCCAACGCCCAAGATTGATCCGTCATATGTTCCACCCGAGGTTGAAACAAAGCAAGTCTACGGAGTATACCTCCGACAGAAAAGGAACGATGCTAAAATAGATCCCAAATTGTTTGAGAACATCGTGAGCAAGAACAGAGAGGTGAGTTACATTCGGCGTTCTTATGGGTAAAAGATTCACATGGCTTTTAGTTACCCTCCCAGGGGATCACAGATCTTATTGTTGCAACTCTTGCGTTGAAGTATACACAGTCGAATAGCGTGGCGTACGCGTATCGTGGTGGAACCATTGGGATCGGAGCTGGACAGCAATCTCGTATTCATTGTACGCGTCTTGCGGGAAGCAAAGCAGATGCCTGGTGGTTACGTCACCACCCGCGCGTACTCAGTCTGCCGTTTAAAAAGGGTGTTAAGCGGGCAGAGAAAGCTAACGCCATCGATTTGTTCGTCGGTGGAGATCCATTAGAAGGCGGCGAAAAAGAGCAGTGGGAGAGCCTCTTTGAAGGTTCTGTTGAACCACTTAGTGACACTGAGAGGAAAGAATTTGCAGCAAAACTTGATGGTGTTGCCTGCTCAAGTGATGCATTCTTCCCGTTCCCCGATAACGTCCACAGAGCTAGAAGAAGCGGCGTCCGATATCTTGCTGCCCCCAGCGGAAGTGTCATGGATGCTGAATGTATCAAGGCGGCAGACGAGCATGGGATCGTATTCGCTCATACATCGCTGAGACTGTTCCATCACTAGTTGACCGCTTGAAGGCATCAGGGAAAGATGCGGACGGTAGACTGTTTGTTGAATTATTGTGTATTAGGATTATATCTCGGTATGTTAAGTATCACAGATTGTCAATTCTGTTTACGCTGGCGTTCATCAGAAAGATCCTTTGCCCAAGACTGTACCTGAGGATGTTGTATAAATGGAATGCTGCTATCGAAGAAACCCTGGAGATTTGTTGAACCACGTTTCTCATATTCAAGTGCTGCGAAACATCCACAATAAATAATAGTATTAACCAACGTTGGAACGCTTACCTTGGGAGGCCATCTCAAATCTATCTAAGTCTATAAAAAGTTTAGCGGCTGAGTGGATGTCTGCAACCGCGAATTACCCACCCTTGACAAATTTTGCCTCGGCCGTTTTACCTTCTTCATATTCCTATATAGCGCGAAATGTCATGCTTAGCGAAGGAAAAATTAATGGGCATACCTTCCATAGCTTATACATCCGTTGAGCGGCGGGACTCGCATGTAACATATCATGAACAAAATTGTGCATCGCTTCCTGTCTCGAATGAATGTGATCGTTCATGTTAATTGACGAGGGGCGATAATAAAATGAGCTACTGTACGCGCACTTCTTCTAATCTCTTTTTCTCTAATTTCGAAATTCCCTCTCTCGGCGCGATGTCGCCGACTATAAAGCGATTTTAGTGGACAGGATACACGCTACGTTTCGTGATGCTGACCCTGTGCCTCCGCAAGATCGTGGACGAGAGACATCATCACGCATCTGATACATTAATTATACGTCTGTATTTCAAGACAATAGACGCACTTTGAGACATCTAGATTGGAATCCGTCGTGCACATCGCTAGAATGGCCATCCGGTACATGTGGTCCGATATACTAAATAACGATCGCTCAATGTTATTAGAACCACGACGCATCCAATTACCTCTCGGGGTTCGGTATCTTTTTATTCTATCAAAAAAAGGGTAAACGAAGACAAGCGATATACAAACATTATAATCAATCCAGCCCGTGCGCTTCTGCGTCTACCACCATTAATTAAGTGGTAGCCTGTAGGAGATAAAACTGCGAATTACCTTAAGCCTCTCCAAGACGTGAAAGAAGGCTAGTCTATCTAGCGATTCATTGCCAGTTGGAGCGTATAGAGGAGGAAAGGTGCGTTTGCTGGCGGCGTTCATGACGGGTATCGGTCCGACCGCTTGTTTGGCAACGGATTGTTGTCATGTGTGTACACATGTTCAATTGCCAAGCCATTGGAATAAGACAATCCAGTCACTCCCATGTCAGGTCTTGCTAAGGACGCTGCCGCCTTTAAGTCTACTCTCCAGCGACAAGATACCACATCATGGCACTCACATACGCGCCCAACGACAACATCTAATGCGCCCTCTCCACCGGCGGAGCCTTCACATCCTTCTCCCAAGAAGAAGCGTCCCAAATCAAGTATGCAATATCTTTTGAGCCCAAGGGACCATAAATCCTGATTACGTTTTCAAGATATTGTCTATTCCCAGCCTGCAGATACCGGAACTGGAACACATGTTAATACCCAACTAGTATATGCGGTGGACCACTTGAAGGTACTGTACTCCCCAGAGTAGGTTCGGGGGTCTGACTCGGTTCTATCGTCCAGTCAACGCATAATCCGATGCGCTTGCAAGACTTGGCTATTGTCACGAACACGCCACTAGACGTAGACGCAGTCCTGCTCGAACGATTCAGGAATCACGACCGTGTTCAGTATGATCCCAAAACGGATCTCTACTCGTATAAGGTTGGTCTCTGGTTCCTCGGAGATTATTACACAACACAAACCAAATGTTTAGCACGAATTTAATTTCAGAAATAAGGCTGCCCTTTTGACCGAGATTCAGCGACAGACAAGGAAGGGTGGCGGTATCTCAGTGAGGGCATTGAAAGAGTCATGGAAAGAAGCTCCACAAGCGATTGAGGAACTGGAAAAGGAAGGCGAAGTTCTCGTGACTCGGACTGTGAAAGACGGGCAGCTCCGTATGGTGTTTTGGAACGAGATAAAACCAACAGAAGAGGCGGGCGGTATGCCTGTTGAAAAAGGTACGTTACATACATCCCATCTCATCGGAGAACTGGATTTCTCCCGAAAGATGGAGCGAAAAAAAAGATAGCAGCTGGGATGGCTGCTTCATTAATCTGCTACTCGTATGGATTATGTTGACACGTCCTTTCTTCATTCGGGAATTCCAGAGTTCCACGATCTGTGGCACTCGTTAAAAGTTCCGAATGAAGTCGACCTGCTTAAACAGCTGGCGTCAGGTATATCACTGGTTTTGAATCTCTGTGACGGGTCTAATATTGTATGACAGAGGGTTTGCAGGCTACTGCAGCAGAAGCCCTTGCTCCAAAGGCGCCGACGACCAAGAAGAAAGGTAAACGCGGCGGCGGTCCTCGACAGCGTCCGGTTCGCATCACGAATGTCCATTTGAAAGGGGAGATTGATCTCTCTCGAGATTATGTGGCACCTGGGAAGTCATAGATTCTATATATGACACTTGGTTCCTGATTGTACACTATTGGTTTCGTAACCACTGTCCCCAGAAGTCCTATACATATATTTGTTATTAATGCTAGAAAAAATAATGGAAATCCAAGCTGATGTCAATTACACGCCCAGGAGTCGAGATTAGTGTAAATCCGATAATCTAACCTTCGATAAAGCACTAGATCCCCATAAAAATTAAGCAATTATACAAGACCACCCATCTTCATCACTACTGGGAACAAGCCTAGGTTTCCTACTGATTGTGGTCATGAAGGTATCGAAAGTGACAATGCCCCCGCAAGTTTCCTCGTCAACATCTACATACCGAAGCTCGTTGTATGCCCGATGGAACATGCGGATAAGAGGAATAATCCACTCTGTCTTGAGTTTTCGAAATTCGGGACGGACGCGGTCCAATACGTCTTTAAAATCACGATCGCTGTTGCTAGTACGCGGAGAACCATTACAAACTCTCCGCAGCAAAGCACGCTTAGACGTCCAGACCTGTTCGCGGGTGCCTTCGTCCCATATCTTTAGCTCCTCGTCGATCTTGTTCTGGGATGCCGACAAGTTCTTTTTGTTCGGAATATCGTAGTGGACCGCAGCCCAAATGAGTATCCACAGGAACGACTCGAGATCATGACGGTATAAATGTGTTGGGGTGGGGCCATCTTCGTCGAGTAAGTCGAGGGCCATGAATGGAACCGTGCCCGTCCGGTTGGTGAGCGCTTCGGCTTCGGCTGCTAAGGATGGATCATTGGTCACCATGGTCACCACGGACGCCACTCCCGGATACCGTACGACATGACTAGACATGTCCCAGTCGTTGAGTATACCTAGAGCACGCCCATTAGATGGTAAATTACTAGATCCATGATTGTCTATGTTCCGGCGCCTCGGACGCCAGACCATGAGGTTGTTCTCGCTGAGATCACGGTGTAACACACGACCCTTCTTGTACGCGTGGTAATGACCTGGTGTGGCAGCATGTCCTCAAATTTCAAAACAAGATATAATTAAACTTACATTCCACGCAATCTAAAAACACGTCCTGAAACTCTTCTATGCTGTTGACCTCCCACAACCGTTCGTACCGTCTCATGGTGAACATATGCAATAGTCGTTCCTCTGCATCAGGACCAGCGAAGGACTTGAGTCTAGACGAAGGGAGGCCCAAGTCGCCCCTTGTAAACGAAGAAGAAAACGAAATAGAGGGAAGATGGTCCGCTATCTCAGGCACGTCGTGATGGAGCTGATTTATCAAGTCCGCCTCGCATGGGTCGTCGACGTTCGGCCAATAAAGCTTGAGAACTCGCTCCTCCTCGTCGACGAGAACCTCGTCGTCATCTGGTTGTAGCGTCACAGGATATACTACCGTACCGCGGCCTACGAGCTCGCGAGACGTGTAAATGGGCTTCTCTCGAGTGATTTGGAAGCAATATGTGGTCGTGGAGGTAGGAACAACCAGCTTGCTGTTCCTGAGACTGATAGCAGGAATTTGTGCACGGAAGGCAGTACTTGGAAATTCTAGAAAGCGGTCAAAACCCGCTTGATGGGAGTCGCACCTGGTGATTGCATAAAGAACTAGTGCGAAATATGCCGGCGATTTCTCGAAATCAAAAGAGCGAGTCCGAATAGAGCTCATTCGATCATAATACCACAAAGTCATTGAACAGTTGTCAATGTATACACCCGTCATATACCGTCGACGAGCAGAGCTCATGCATTCAAGAGCCTTCTCTGCGAGTCGGAGCTCACCACTTGTTACACGATTTTCTCGCGAACGACTGGAACGTCTGTCCGTCATAAGATTGTTGGAGTTGTTTTGACTCTTATTTCGACGACGACTAGCCCTGCTCGAGGAGCTACTGGCGCTTGTTGCATAAGAAGAAGCACTTGTTGAAGACGAGATCGAGTCTCCTGACGACGAAGAGGACTGAGAAGATAACGAAGACCTATATCTGGGAGAACGGCCATCCTCCGTTGGCGTAGAGGAATCTGAAGCTATGGGATCACCTAAGTGATCACTTCCACCTGGCCTCTTGAATTCAAATATAGTCTGAATAATGGACCATTGTGCTTTGGATGTGGCATCCCAGACAGTGGCAATATCGGGTGCACTCGCCTTCGAGTTGCCCATATCACATTTGAAGGCAATACTATTAGCAGGACGTCTGCTGTCATTAACCCGAGTCCGAATATCGCATAGAACTTCCTCTACCATGTCCAGGAAAGAAGGAAACGTGTTACGACCGCGCCACGACCCAGAGTAGTTTTCGCCCATCTTTCTATATCTGTCTTTGTATTCCTCAAGAAGTGGTCGGGGAACGTTCCAATCGCCCATTCTTTCGAGAATTCGACGTATATCGGAGTTGCGGAGGCCCCAGACATGTTGAACAAATTGTTCTACGGCAACATCATCGTAAAGAGCGTCCTGGAGAGTTTCTTTGAGTTTCGACGAAATAGGTGCAGATTTAGCTGGTATATATTGTGTTGCGTGAGAGAGAGAGAAAGCAACCATGATGGGCTATAAACTCACCAGAAGTGCTTGAACCCGCACGGGAGTGAGAGCTCCACGCCGAGGAAGAACCAGAGGAATATGACCTAGACATTATCCGTCGGTCAATTATCGGTTTCAGAAACAAACCTGAGAGGAGGTACTTTGTACTAGGCAAGCCACCATACCTCGCGTACAACGCGCACCTGCAGAACGGACGAGCACGTGGGCGGCCGCGGCATTCTTCCCGCTTCCGCACCGGCGAGCCCGTCCATTCGACTTCTGATTCCTTTTGTCATCGATAATACATACATGTCCCTTTCCTACGTGAAAATGGTGCCTTCAAAAGAAAGCAAAAAATACAATACACGAATAATGAAAAAAACTTGTAGTATATGTGCACCATGCATCTGTGATAAACCAGGATAGGTAAAAAGGAAGATGTAGAGAAAGAAAGAAAGGGAATGAGCATGAAGTGCTCATGCTCACAGAACCACGCCGCTATCTCTGCATGCCTCCCTGGACGGCTGCCTTTCCCTGTACCGATCCAGCACTGTTCGCACCCCCAACGTGACCCGCACCACCCGCCGCGGTGGTCATGCCAGCCATCTGCTGTGCGCTCATTGGGATGCCTCTCCCCTGCATACTGGCCATCAATCCATGCGGAATTCCGCCCATCCCTTGCACTCCTTGCATGCCAGGGATACCTTGGATACCTTGTATCCCAGCTATGTTCGCCATATTCATGCTGCTCCAGTATGCCTGGGGTATACGCCCAACCGACCCTTGGATGTTGAATGGTGCCTGGGGATAGCCATATAGCTGTGGATACAACTGCTGCAATTGAGAGTGTGAGAGTGGCTGTTGAGAATGTTGGTTGGTTTGAGGTTGAGGTTGAGGTTGAGGTTGTTGTTGAGGTTGTTGTTGATGCGGTTGATGCGGTTGCTGAGGTTGCTGGGATTGAGTTTGTTGAGAAGGTTGTGAAAGGTGCGTCGTGAGCTGCACTTGAGCTTGGGAATGACCAGGATGCTGACGATGGTCTGTAATGGCAGAGTTTGAAGGTGTCCCAGTTCTTCCGGCAGGTGATGGTACCCCAGGTACAACGGCAGCCTGCAGTGCCTGGTGAGTTGCAGAACCATTCGGTTGCATCATCTTGCGCAGGTTGAACTGTCCGTAACCAGGGTGCTGGCCATGTGCTTGCGGGGGTTGCTGTGGCTGCTGAGCAGGTGAACGAGACATTGAGGATTGCTGGAGCTGTGTCTGAGCCATTGAGGATTGCTGGAGCTGTGTCTGAGCCTGTACCATCGCAGCTTGCATTTGGGTGGGTTGTGGCGCATTCGAAGGCATAGGGGACCTTGCTAGTTGCTGATTTGCAGCGAGAGGACTGGATGCCTGATGTGCAGGGGAAAGCGCAGTCAGATTAGCCTGTGGCTGCTGAGCTGGACTTGGCACGCTCGTCTGCGGAGTCGCCCGTCCGTTCTGCTTTTGCACTTGGAGACGCTGCTGTTGTTGCAGATTGCGAATCTGTGCAAGAATTTGGTAGTTAGCAAACTGACTCTGTGCAGGGATGGATGCGAGGTTTGGTGCAGGTGCGGGTTTTTGGGCCCCGTTTCGAGCGTGGGGCTGTTGCGGCAAGAAATGCTGGTTGACTTGCTGAGCTGGGAAGTTGGGTGCTGCAGCAGGTAATGAAACCTTGGGGGCTTGTGGCGTGGGAGGTACATGCAGGGCTTGTGATTGTGGTTGAGGTTGGGGAGGTGCTTGCTGTACAGAAACAGGCGTTCGAGGATGAGGGCGTGGTGATGGGGTATATTGTGGTGCTATTGGTTGTGATGGTGTAGGTACGCGTAACGTGGAGTCAGGAACAGCCTGTACATTTGAATATACAGGGATTTGTAATGGCGACTGTGCGTTATGTGGTGTGGATGGAGATGTAGCGGCGGTCGAAGAGGGCGGATGCGCATTTACAAAATGATGCGTTGTCTGGCTAGGTACGGGTATTTGCGACCCATTAATATGAGTGAAATTTGTGGTAGCAAACGGAGCTTGAGGCGTCTCTGATTTCTTTCTTTTCGCCTTCTTCTTGTCGTCTGGTGGTTCGACAGGAGATTGAACACGGACACCATTCACAGTGGGTGTACCGGGTAGTGGTGGGGCCGGAGAAGAGTGGCCATTCGTATTATACTGACTGGGGGGCTGTTGAACGGGAGACGAGGCCTGCTGTGCCTCCCTGTTTTGTCTTGCCTTTTGTATGGCGTCGAATAATTGAAAACTGCGCCCATAGTAAGCACGGAAATCAATCTAACGAAGAAGCGACGTACCTCGGGGTAGTTCGGTTCGGTCTCATCGCCATATGCTGCAAAATCCTGATTCTGCGTGCCTTGTCGGTCTCGTCATCCTCTGGCTCCATAGCCGCCGCCTTCCTCTTCAACGAAGCAGGAACTGCGGGCATGGATGCTCTCATAACATGATTCGCTATGCGCGCCAGATGTGGGTCAGGATCTAGACACAAAGGGGGATTCGTGGCAAGCTGTACAGCCCAGGTAAGCGAGAGAGTCAGAGTCAGAACAGGCTCAGGCAGACTCACCAATGCACGTGCCTCCACCTCTAGCGCGTCCATATCTGTCCACTTCGTTCCATACCGCTGGTTGAGGGAACAAATATCTGCCCACAGACTCTCCGAGCTCGGATGTAGAACCACGCGCGTCTGCTCTGGTTTCTCAAGAACAGGATCCTTGTGATTTTGCGGACGATAGTCCAAGAGCTGGACAATCATACAGCCTGCAAATGACGCACTGTTCAGGAACGCCACACCAACATGACAAACGTCATAAGCACACGGACCATCATAGAACGGGACGCGCGCCGAGTCAAATGTTTCCAAAAAGTCCACGGGGATTCGCTGGGCACGTATGTCATCGAGAAGGGACTAGAGTTCATTCAGTCAAGATACGGTATAACAAAGAAAGCGCCGGACCGCCATGGGAATATGATAGTGGAATCTTGAGCCATTGTTGAGACTCCAGTAATCAGGATATAGGTTAACGGTAAATGATGGTGGCTTTCCCTCTGTGCGCTGCAGGAGATCCTGGACGAAGCGGGCCTTGTTGTACCCCGCCATGAGTGACACTGAATTCCGGCCGCACAATGTTAATGTAATTATGTAAGCGGCTTCCATATCATGTCACGTGCACCCTAAATGACCACTTTCCCCCATCTCGCCATGGACGCCCAGCTACGCGAGGTCGGTATGTGCATCCGGCCACCGGGGAGACCCACGCTCATGTGCATTCCGACAGCTTATCCCATTTTTGAGGGACAAAAACCCCCAGGTCCGACAGGTCGCTTTATCAAACTTGGTGTCACAGACACCGAAAGACGCGCCCCACAGAAATATCTTTTTTGAGGGATTACATGGTGGAGGGCTGCAAAAACCAAAAGAAAGCAATCTAATTCAGGATCTGAAACTGCTATGTCGGGATCAAGTTGTAAGTAATTTTTATCTTATCAGGATGGTAGTCAGTCTTTCTGATCGAACATATGACAGGCAGTCGCCCATGACGCATTTCGCGCGTTGGTCAACCTATCGGACTCAGCTATGCTCCTGGGTCCTCTTACTGAACCCAGCTTCGTCGATTTTCTCGTATCGTACATTATTGTACGTGTTCCTACTCAACATTCGCAAGTGAAGAAAATTCACTAGATCATAGAGCCCTCAAGCTATCCTTGCAGATCTCGCTGCGATGCTTCTATCTAATATCTCTTCTTCCTCAGTTACTTGCGTAGCGGTCGCAACAATGAAGATCCAAGTCGTCCCTGAGCCTAAACTCGCGAGCCAATGTTTTCCCGTGCTATCACGCTGCGGTTCCTGCCCCGCTCCTATCCCTTATCCCCCTGCTCAACCACAGCAGGTGTTGGCATTACCCCTGCTCTTGGATGCATTCGTGCAGGGTGCGCAGGTCGAAGACGACCTTTCAAAACGTACACGAAAAGGGAAACTGCACTTCCTGGCGGGCGTATTCGCCAACTTGTCAGCAGTAGGCCATTTTGCACGCGGAAATAGGCTTCAGATACTGATGCGATTTTCAGTCGGCCGTAGGCCGCGACTTCTTTTACACTCCACAGCCAACCAACCCTCTCCAACCTGATGGTTCCAAATTAGAGTACCCTATTTCCAAAATTGTCTCGTTTACGGAACATGAGGATACTATTCGACGTGGTGGTGTCGCCTCTACGATCAAGTACGTCGAATTGTTCGACGTCTTTGGTGATTAACCGCTCCCCATCCGAGTAGAAACTGTGCCTTTCACGTACGTGGGCACAAAGCCCTACTAACATCAGAGTCTACCCAAATTGCCTCCCCACCCTCGAATAAGCCCGCACCAGGTATCGATGTGTTACCTTACATCCTACTTCCGCTTGCTGGCCCAGAGGAATTTGACCTAGAGGTATGTATATCTCTTCACACTTCCGCACTCCACTGCTGCAAGTGGCTTGTGACGCCTGATTAATTGGTTTATTGACAATGGTGAAACAGGACCAAGAAAAG
This sequence comes from Amanita polypyramis BW_CC, assembly GCA_001691755.2. Lineage (NCBI taxonomy): Eukaryota > Fungi > Basidiomycota > Agaricomycetes > Agaricales > Amanitaceae > Amanita > Amanita polypyramis. The sequence goes on along the minus strand of JNHY02000085.1, from coordinate 12,004 downwards.
CTCCTTGAACCACTCCAATTTCTCCCACTCACTAAAAGGCGCGAACCAGATAGTGTGATTCGTCTCACGCACATCGAGGCGCTTCTGCTGTTCTGCCATACACGATGGGGGAGAGACTACTTGAGAAATCACGGAGCCTATGAAATTATCCGTGCCGCCCACGAAAACGACGCAGATGAAAAGGTGAGTATATCGTATTTGCAGCAAGTCGTTTGTCAGTAAGGCGTTGCTTAAAAAGGTGCAAGAGCATATGGAACGCCTGGTTCAGCTTATCAAAGGTGATGAACCAGCGATTGGACCAACTGAGGAGGATGAATTTAAGGCTGCTTCCGTAGACTCCGGTGATGAGGACGATGAGGATAGCAGAATTGTAGAGGTATAACTTTAGCCCAGCAGAGCTTGTCGAGTCGTCTACCCCGATTAGTACTAGCACTGCTTACGTGAAGGAACGGCATTTGCTCCAGTTGTCGCCATGTATAACGTCGCCATCCAACGAGCGGCTCCCAGCTCCAAAGCTCCACACAAGGCAGAAAACTGGACAACAGAGACCTGTGAGCATAGAAACGGGGTTTGCAACGGCTCCTAATTTTGGCCGAAAGAACATATAGCCATATATCATGTCATAAGTCTGTAACCTGCTGCGGGTTGCGTTGTCGACATCCACCTGGACGACCTTGGCTCTGTTTTCTTGGAAATTTTCCTAGAGTATATAAGAATCCTGGCACTCCACCACACAGTGCCCGACTTTTTTTTCACCTACATTCATACGAGGCCTGGTGCTTGATTCCATCTGTATCATCTCGGGCGGCTTTCTAGACAACATGCTTTTCTCATCTGCTTTGCTTTCTTTCTTAATTGCTTCGAGCCCTCTGCTGGAACAGATAGCGGCTCATCCACTTTTTGCTAACGGTGCTCTGGAAGTATGTAGCCTACTCTCATGTTCGCCTGTTTTTCGTGACACCAGGTTGCAGGCACGCCAAGGATATGGCGCAGGCGCCGCTGGATCGTCTGGATCGGTATGTTCCAAATGGATATTCTCTACTTTTTTCTAACTCTAATTCCAGGCCACCGATATGTCCGGTGCCACAGCAGCAGGGGTACAAGCGTCTCCATTTTTAGTCTCCAACGCCTATATTAACACTAGCCCCTCTCTTAGCAGGACAGTACTGCGATGCCGGCTTACACGGCGGCAGTGACAGACGCTTCTGCGAATACCACCGCAACAGCGATGGCCACGGTACGTCCTACTTCCTCGGTGGCTATTTTTATCGCTATCTACCGAGCAAGTATAAAGATGGGTTAACTGATGGGTGGCTCTTCACCACGCTTTATAGGCTTATACAAATGGCGCCGCCAATGCCCAATCCTCTGTTGCTGTTGATTCTAGTGCAAATGCGACTGATACTGCAGCTGTAGGTCTCATATTTGATTGTGTTTTTCGCACGTAGCCTTAATTTATTGGTAGGCAGCAATGTCTACCGGCACAGCCGGAGCTGGAGGCAGCCCTAGCGCATCGTGTGCGAGCGCTACGCTTACTGGAGCTGTCGGTGTTCTCCTTGTAGACGTAATACACGATAAACTAACTGGTATCGTAGGGTTCGGCCCAGACATCGGCAGCCAGCGCATCTGGTAATCAGACTGTTACCGTCACAATGGTCGGTATTGTCCGCTTTTTCACGTCATTCTACGCTTACTCTATGCGCTCAGACCGTAACCTCCAATGGAGCCTGTGCTACTAACAACGTCGACGCTGCCGCCGCCGCAGACGCCAAAAAGAAGCACGAAAAAGGAGGTAAGAACGCGAAAAACGCCAAGAACAAGAGTAAAGTAGAGAACAAGAGTAAGGTAGAGAGCAAGGCGCACAAGACGGCTTCCGAGGGCCAGACATCTACCGCTGCAGGTGCCTCTGCTACTGGTACTGATCAGGGCTCTAGTAGCACTTCCGTTGCAGCGAGTGCGAGCGCAAATGCGACTGGGGTCTAGGATTCCTCCTACTGAATGTAACACAAGTAATTGGGGTTTGGTAACTTATTTATAGATATAGACTGCACCTGTAAATAACTCTCACAATATTTGTCCTTGTTTTGTCCCTCTAAAATGCCTGCGCCCGTTGCTCTGCGACTCCTTACTCGTTCAGCACTGCGAGATGTCTCCGCATGTTTACCAAGGAGGCGGATGCTGCAAAATGCTACCAAGAAATGGATACCAGCGGTAGTATTGCGGAGACATGATTGTTTTTTCTCGTCAACATCCTTTCTCGCAAATTCAAGTACAAACAGCAACAGCCCCTCAGTTCCCGCTATCAACCCATCGGTAGAGGGAGTCCCTGCCGAACCACGCATGGCGATTGCTTTCACGTGTACCGCAGACGGGTGCGGTGAGCGGTCCGTACACCAATTTTCCAAACGATCTTACGAGAGGGGGATTGTCATTGTGACATGTCCAAAGTGTGATAATAGGTCTGCCTTTATTCTTTTTTTTAGAGCCACTGCGTCGTGCTGAACGTTGTTCTATTCGGACCTGGAAGGCATCTGATTGCCGACCATTTAGGCTGGTTCAAAGAGAGCACCCAAGAGGGTAAGCTGAATACGGTGGAAGATTTACTGAGAGAAAAGGGCGAGAAGGTCAGGAGAGGGAGCTTGGATGCTAATGGGGTTGTGGAGTATACTGAGTGATGTTGTGTGGGTTTACCCCTCGAGGTACGTGCGTCTGGGCTCGTTCTGAGCAGGACGACGGTTAATTCACTGCGTATAAGGTATTGTAGGAAAGTCTATTACCATAGTTAATGCCACCCGGACACCTTGGATAGCCTTAATCATAGAATGCGGTATTCCACACGTGCCTAACTCATACTTGGATGTAGAGAAATTCTGTTAATAAGATGTCGCCCGTCAAGTTCCCATAAAGGCACATTAGCTCTTCTCATCGCGAAAGAGGGCTACTGCCTATCCTATGTTGATATGGATTGGAGCAGGAGTGAGACGGGGGTGGTGTCATAGGATACGAATACGGGATCGTAGTAGCGCCAGGATTTGGGGCCTGCTGCCCCGTAAACCCGCCGCTAGCCAAGCATTATTTTGTATCCAAGGTGGGCCACAAATAGGCCACGATGTTCCTGGTTGAACAGGACGCTAAGGTCGTTTCAATTGGAAACTTTTAGTGTTAAGCATCATGATGACCCGTCTTATGCAGGGAACTATATTTCGACGTATTTTAAAACCGTGTACATTTTGGTTTCTGGGATACGTAGTAACAACAGCGTCTGATTGATCGTTGTGGACCCGACCTTTTTCCCAGGTGCGAATGGACTGACCTAAATTTAGAAATTTAATAATTAACTTGACACTAATGATATAGATTTTTTTAATACGAAGCACATACACGTCGGCATGAAGCGGAACAAAGACGGGGTAAGCCCATCTTAATTGGTAAGATTAGCAGAAAGGAATGAAACTCGAGAAAACTGAAGTGTAAACAAAGCAGGAAACTAAGGAAACGGTAAATAAAGTCTGTTTAATCTCAATCGTAATTGTTCTAACGGACTTACAGTCGAGATGGGCTCACCCCGTCTTCTACCTACGTTTCTTTTACGAGTTACTCAGACCATGTATTACCTAAAAAGTGTACCTGTGGCACAATACACTCTTTCCTGTGCAAAAGAGAAAGAAAAAGAGAAAGAAAAAGAGATAACATGTGAGAGCGAGTCTGATAGCATCCTGAGCATTCCTCCGTCGTCGCAAAAACAAACGGAATTCACTGGCGAGGTACTTTTGATCCTAACCTTCGTCTTGTAGTAATGATACTATTTCTCTATGGTATTGGTACTGGCAACTCGAACGTGCGATGTGCTACTGTACTCGAAACCTAGCTGTCAGTCTTGACGGGATTCGGTCAAGTATACTAAACTTTTCCTGCGATATTCTAACCCGTTCGATAGTACTCATGAGGCGTTATAACACTCTCTGGGACATTTTCGTGTCACTTAAGTGGTCTGTGCAGATAAAGCACTTGGGTGGGTGGTAGCAAGCTATAAGCATAACGAGTGTCAATGTCCAAATCGGTAACATTATGGCCCTGGATTCTTTTCGGATGGGGTTACTTGCATACTAGATATGATTTTTGCCGGAAGTATAAGTATGAATGGAGCAAATGTACGGACACCCATCACGCATTGAGGCGGCAACTCGGTATCACCCCACCCGTTATTCGCATATCTTGACGCTCGGACATAGTGTTACTCGACCTTCAATTGCAACCGACGCCATAACTACAAAACTGCAGCAGAGTGCGATTGATTCTTCCATTAGATGTAGCAAGTAAAAACGTAAATGTCGTTCTACAAGAGCCAATTTACGGGACGTCGAATAATTTCATGTTCAACTAAGCCGCTGACATTATTGGGAATGGGGACTGAGAATTTGAGATTGTCAGCCCAAATTACACATGTGACTAATCTTAGGTTCGATAGTAATCATTTTCGCGTGGTGGCCCAGGCATGGTCCGCTTGTGTGGGATGCAGTAGCTGCGTGCAGGTCCATGAACTTGACCCTTATGGAGCGTGTACGTAAGGTATAATAATCTCTTTGCTCATATCGTAAGTTATTTATAAATGAATTTATTTCCTGTCGTGTCAGTAATGTAATATTCTTTATCTTGTGTTTCTGGGAGTGATAATGACTGTGCGGTATATCATCATTGCACTCAAAGAACATGGCTGCAGCGTGTTGTGTTGGCATACATGTCAGTCGAGGATAAATATATTTTGCCTAGGTAACGTAACCGATTATGACTAACTTAGAAAAGATCTATTTTTCTGGCATCCTGCAAGCTGTCAATCATCTCCACGAGCATCAATAGCACATACCAAGACTTCCTGCATCTAAACAGTGGACCCTAATGGGTGATGCTTTTCGAGACTATGTCAGGACCGGGTTTGATCTAAAGACTGTGCCCGGTGGTGTCCTGATGGCGACACGTTCGGCAGAGGAATATCCCTTGATAAATAATTCAACTTAAATAAATATTGCTTCTGAATTTGCTCGGTTCGAACTGGTAAATATGGAAGAAAGCCATTACTGCTTCATATTGATGGCCGGTGCTATGCTGTAATATCGATCAATTCTGGGAAAAATTTGTCTGAAACTCATCAAATCGTATGTCATATGAAATTATGCGACTTTCTAACCATAATCTACTAGTCTCATTTCCGTGATCGGGTTTAGTCTACAGATATAAAACCCATGGCCCAATTCCTAGCAGGCACCCGAAGGCCACCATGTTTCCCAAGACGTTGTTGAGCACTGTTCTCCTTGCTTTGGCTGTTTCAGCGAGCCCCGTTCGTCCGCGGGATGCTCTGACCAAGTTGTCTCTTGCCCGGCACATGGACCTTAATGGTGGTCAAAGTTTGTTGGAACATGATCTAGCCAGAGCCCGCCATCTAGTAGCCAGGCTATTAGGGCTTGAGACTGATGAGCCCCTCACCAACACTGGTGTGACATACACGGCGTCTGTTGGTGTCGGGCTCCCTCCCACTACTTGTAAGTTGCCTACTTTACTAGTTTGGTCTGGAGTTGAATCCCTTCAGATGAACTGCTTGTTGATACGGGAAGGTGAGATTAATGTTTTAAGATGGTTTTCGCGATATACAACCTGAACTTTGCAGCTCAAATACTTGGGTGGGCGCCGATAAGAATAAACCATACCATCAAACAAGTACTAGTACCCCAACCCCCAACAAAGTGGTAAGTGGTGTATATGACATTAAAGATAAGTACATAACAAGAGTATCTACAGTCAGTCACATACGGTTCAGGATCTTTCTCAGGTAGGGGCAGCGTCGTTTACTACGATGTCATTGGAATGAAATTTAACCTTTAACCATCAAGGGGATGAGTACGTCGATACGGTCACGATTGGGGATTTGGTGATCAGCCAATCTATCGGTGCTGCTGTCAATGTGAGTACATGTTACTATTTGAATTCGATTGACTTTCTAATATTTTTCTAGTCTACTGGTTTCGGTGCCGGCATTGATGGCATTATAGGGTATGTTCAACAATGCGATTAGGTTCCAGTCTTATTGATTATGCTCGATGTTAAGAATTGGCCCTGTTGACCTGACGAAAGGTGAGTTGCTAAGCTTATTGAAAGTTACCATTCTGATCCGCTTCTAGGAACGCTTTCCCCCGCGACCGACGTCACCGTACCCACCGTAACGGACAGCGCATATTCTCAAGGAAAAATTTATCAGAATCAAATTGGTATCTCATTTGAACCTATCACAAATGCACCAGATCAGAATGGAGAAATTACATGGGGTTCGTATATACGTATATGTATGGGAGTCGAGGATTTACATTAGGTAAATGCAGGTGGCGTCGATCCTGACAAGTACACGGGTGAAATTACTTGGGCGTAAGTGAACGCATTAGGTCAAGTTGAAGGACATCCTGGTGACATAACATACTTTAGACCTATTACGAGCACCTCCCCCGCTAGTCAATACTGGGGTATCGACCAGTCTATCACATATGGTGATTCTGCAACTATCTTGGACGTTACAGCTGGCATCGTTGATACTGGTTCGTCTTGTGACTATTCACTCTATTGATCTTATACATTGCTCTACCTACAGGTACTACTTTGATACTTCTCGCGACTGATGGCTTCCAGAAGTACCAGGCTGCTACGGGTGGTGTGGTGGACCCCGCTACTACCCTACTTAAGATTACTCCTGCCCAATATGGTGACTTGAAGCCCTTGAATTTCCAGGTCAATGGCGTACGTTATCATGCTTACTCGCTTTGTCATCGGGCCACTGAAGTTGCAACATAGAATACTTTCACCCTTACTCCGAACGCCCAAATCTGGCCTCGTTCTCTCAATAGTGCCATTGGCGGTGACCCCAGTTCAATCTATCTTGTGGTGGCAGACCTTCAGACCAGAAGTGGCGCGGGACTTGACTTCATTAACGGTTACACATTCCTTGAGAGGTTCTATTCCGTCTACGATACCGCCAACCAACGCGTTGGACTAGCTACCACTCCTTTTACTGAAGCGACTTCAAACTAGCCGCATAGATAACCACGATACCACCAACCAACGCGTTGGACCTGTCACTCCTTTACTGACGTAGCTACATAGATTAGATAACTCAATAATTAATGACGAGGATGTATTTGCATGTTTAAGATTGTGAGTTGACGTTAAAGACAGCAAAATATCAACGATCGTGGAGGAAATTATAAGCGGTGCTCGTCCCGTCTCGGACTTGTTGCTCGAATGACAGTACTATAGTTGTTAGTCTTTATATGAAACCTCACGGGGAGAAGATGATACTGGAATATATACCTCACTAATATGGCTGGTGTGTACATGTGGCATATCATTCATTAGTGTACAAGTAATTCAGTTTCGTCGGCTTGTTCGGCTTGTTATGTCCTCTGGATGCCCACAACGTGTAGTTTCATAGCATTAGGTTTAGACAATGGAGTGGGCGCTGATAGGGTCAGACCGGGTGCTCCCAAAGTGATATTCCAATTGAAAAAGACTAGTCGAAAGCGCAGCGCTCAGGCTGGGCTCACGTACCCTTCCAAAAGGTGTCCATCATGAATATGACAGGCCACGGCAAATGGAGCATGTGCAAATGCGGGCCCACCACGCTTTCCCCCGTATTGCTGCTGCAAGTATCCGTTTTCGGCTGATACGGGCTGTGAAAGAACGAGTCTATTACACACCAGTATTTGCAAGAGCAATGTCAGGAAGTGGAACTGGCGCTGCTGTGAGGCAGCCAGCGGCACCAAGATCATCAGCAAGCTTGATTGTCGTAAACCAGCGGAACGAGATCTTGCTCGTCCACCGAAACCCAGAAGCTCGGTCGTTCGCAGGAGTCCATGTATAGCTTACGCTTTGTTCTTGTTGAATTCCGGCCGACTGACTAGTAGAGCCTTGTAGGTCTTTCCAGGTGGTAACTACGACTCACAGCAAGATCCATCATTGGAAATAACGGCCATCCGCGAAACCTTCGAGGAATCAGGCGTCTTACTTGCTTCCCCTACATCCTCGGAGTCTGCCATATCTCAGTCGGAATGGGACGAGGCAAGACACGCTGTTCATACCGGGACACTTTCGTTCGGCGGGTTTCTGGATAGACACGATCTCAAACCAGGCGTTGATTCGTTGTTGCCCTTCACGGAATGGACGACACCGCCGAGTATGCCGCGGTAATATGGTTGTTTATTCGTTCATGCCTACTGACTGACAACTAAATCGATTATCTAGCCGTTTCCGTACCCAATTCTTTGTCGCTTTTCTTCCCGCCACACCGTCCTCTGTGTTCTCATCGGGTACCAGGCAAGAGCGGGTACCAAAGCCTGGTATGCTTTCCTATCTTAAACGATCATCTTGCCCCTTTTTTCTTGACGTGTTCCTCTGCAAGATGGTGGCCTAGAGGTTGTTTCTGCCCGGTTCCTCCATCCGAGCGACGTCCTATCCGAATTTAGTCGAAAGGAAATTACACTAATGCCCCCACAGTTCTACATTCTCTACACGCTATCGACCATCCTCAATGGAACTGTCAATACCCAAGAACAGCGTGACCAAGTTGAGAGACTGTCCCGCGGAGCATTTGGACATTTGTCATTAAATCCAAAGCAATTGCTAACAAGAGATGAGGAAAATAAGAGGGGCCGAATGATCCTAACGTATGAAGGTGACGAGGCACGAGGCGGGCCACCTGGACGGCTACACAGAGTGCTGGTTAAGTTCGAGAAACATGGGGTTAGTAATGTCTGGTTCTTAAATTCTGCGCGGCTGACCAATTTGGGTTCTTAGGGGGCCAGCGAAATAGAACTTCAAAGAAACTTCGACATTTCCACGGATCTCGCAGAGTTGAAGCCTTCTTCCAAGTTATAATGATTGATTCTTGTGCTGTTCAGTTAAACCCAAACTATGGTGACTAGTGCCAACGCGTGGTGAAAGTTATACAGTAGATATGTGTGAAGAACACATTCCATGCTACAGAAAAATAGTGAAGTCCAAAAGAAAAGTTTTCAACAAGATTGTGAGACCGAAAATGTTAGTAATCCGAGAGTAGACCCGCATATAGTCATAGGAAGTTCAAATGTCATAAATCTGATAATCATACTGCACGCTCTGCCCCCAAAAGCTGGGTTCACATGCACCAACTGCGATGTTCCGCTGACCGCCCAAATTGTACGCGTTGATAATCGAGCTAGTCGCCGCATTCCACGTTGCAAGACCCCCGGTGTTCGGGTTATCATTGTAAATGAATGCTTTATACCGCCGTTGTACTTCCAAGATGAGAGACGATTGCGCCGGAGAAGGATTAGGCACAGTCCCAAACTAAGGCGACAACATCATGCTTTAGAACTAATAAGAGGGGCGAGAAAGGATAAAAGACTTGCTACGATCATAATATCATCTTGATGGCATACACTCCCAGATTGAGTACAAAATGGAATATCCGCATTATCTGAGTAGGTTGCGCCAACGGTATAAACCCCAACATATGCCCTTCCGCCGTGTTGGACCCAGTTCCGCGCGAATGTCCATGATGAGCATCTCCATATCATATCGGTTCCAAGAGACTCCAGCTGGCTTCTCGCGTCAATCGTTCCATCCGAAGGAGTAATAGGGGTGTAGAATGTCGAGTTGATAATTTTGGAAGTACGTACAGGACCGAGAGACGCGTTACAAATGGGATGGAGGGCACTCTCACTAACGGGATCTGGGAATTGGGAGTAGATGGCGGGTCCAGCTTCGTCCGAGACAGTTGAAATCATAAGAGGCTTGGAAACCGAGGGAAATGGCGTAGTGGAGTCTAAAGATGAGGTTATAAGAGAACCATCCCTGACCGGACGGATCGGTTCGCTGGAGCCAGCTGATGGGTCGATTTCGGCGGCCGAGAAGAACAGTGTCATTTGCGTGTCGATAATAGTTTCGAGGCTCAAAGAATTCCAACAGCCTGTATCGGAAGAAGTGCAGTTAATAAGTGAATTATACCTGCGTTGGAACAGTTGTTGAGTGGAAGAAGACAAGAATCCATAATCCTGATTCTGCATCAGTGACGAGTTTATTATTATTATTCTGAGTGGAATAAATTCACCATAGGGTCCGAATGGAGGATACCGGATTTGAATAAAGAGCTTGCAGATGGAGTAGCGAGCAATGCCCTGATCATGTTCGCACCACTACTTTGTCCAGCGAGTGTAATTGCAGAACCCCCACCAAAGGATGGCACGACCGTATTTATGAAGGACATTGCATTGATGACATCTTTGACCGCGAGATTGATCTTCCCATCAGGGGACATGAACCCAAGCTATCAAGTGCACCTTGAGAGACCCGTGTACAGATATGCAAATTGGACTTACCGCCCCCAGGCGATGTTGAATGACGGCTACAATGGAATTCGTTGCGACAGCTAGCTTGGAACCGTTGAGGCCAGCGTCCGTAGCAGATCCAAGAATAAATGAACCACCGGGTAGCCTGATTCTAAATCAACCCGATCCTTGAAAAAGACGGAAATAAGTCATACCATATCAACGTGGCCGCACAGCTTTGAATGCCCCGCGGGACGTATAGAATCATTGAAAGACAATTCTCCGTATAATTCGTTAGGCCAGGTTGAGGACACGGGAGAGGTAACCCAGTCACATTTGCTGTTCTGAATTGATATAAGACGGATGAGGTCAAGTACTAAGTATATAATCTATGACATACGGCAGATTCCACGTGGCCGCGACCGTTGACTCTTCCCAGCGATCTGCCGTAGCATACTGAACTGAAAACCTGGCAGTACCAGTGGCATCGACGACGATACCCTCCGCAACACCAATTGGAGTCCGAACGGTAATCGGCGACGTAGAGCCTGTCGGGGGGCGAAGACACTTGTTGAGTACGGTGGCCTGCTTGGGCTGATGGCTGTAGGGAAGGGAGGGGCCGACATTTTTACCGTAGAAAGGATAGGCCGAGGACAAAGACGCTAGAAGGAGGGGAGATAGAAGAGATAGGACCAGGGCCATGACTAGCGGGTCAAGTTGCCCAGCCCTGACGCGGCTACGCAGGGGTCTTGGGATTATCAGGATAAAGACTCAGAGGTAAGCGAGAAGATAAAGGGCATAAGCATATGCGACAACAAGGGATCCCATAAGCAGAATACAACGTCGACGGTGAGTGTCTGAACGGCACAACGATGCCGATATCCTTTTGAGTAGGTTGGGAACAGGAACACACCTGTCAAATGGCGACGAGGGGTCAAGCCTCAAGTCGTACCTACGACCGTGCTGTGGGTTCAAATTGAAGCGATGGTGCGGTGGCATCGCTGACCGTCATACCCTTCGTTTGTCATCCCAGTTCCGGGCATGCGCAGACGTGAGGTGACCACTCCGGACATGGTGCATATGAAACGAAATACGTATCTCTACTACCATCATATTAATTTCATTTCTCAGGATCTGTTTTTATATTTCTATCCTTATGGTTCATCCTTGTATTAGTTTACGCGCCTTGGCGCGATATATTTATTCTGGTTGATTGTAGCATTGTAAATGACTGGCAGAACACTGATGGTCCAAGGTAATGTGTAAGGCCGATGATTCAGTGCACCAATATACGCTCTATCGCCGTCCTATATAACCAAAGGCATATTCAGCGCTACAAATTGCAAGCACAAGCTGTAAGGTATAGACATGGGCACCAGGTGTCTGTATGTACTACAATCGATACAACAAAGTAGATAATTAGGTGAAATAGATAGTCGAGGCAAGTCGTGGTTCGAGAGAAAGGGCAAGGGGTAGGAGTACGGTGATGGCGTAGGGATAGGATAAAAGTGACTGCTGACTGACTACTGATTCCATGCCGCATCGGTGGTAACAAGGGCAGAAACGCGAAAAGCAGATAGACATGACGTACATTAAAAGAACAAGAAAACCAAGAGAAACCAGGAACCAAAAAGCAAAAAACAAAAAACAAAAAACAAAAA
>JNHY02000084.1:0-58564 GCA_001691755.2 Amanita polypyramis BW_CC | reverse complement strand
ATGGTCCATGCGCAATCCTTGCAATATAAAAGGGAGACCATTTTACGGTCAACCCTCAGTTCCTCCAACAGGTTCTATCATTAGTGTAGCCTAGCTCCTAAGTGCCATATAAGGCAAGTATATATCTATAAATAGCTGAACACTAACTACTCCATTTTCAACACCTTGTTTGCAACATTACTTTACTGCCCCCATATGACCAGCACTTAACACCCCTTCTTCTGCAATGGGCTTCTGCCCTAGGCAACTGCTCCCGGGTGCCTGCTGTGACCAACTACAAAGCTGGGTTGACCATCATAGCAAGTTTGGTGTAGAAAAGCCAATGTCAAGTCTAGCATGACTTCTGTGATTCTGTTCCTGTGCTGGAGGACATGGTGTATAGATAGACATTCTGACACTTGCTTGGGCAATTTAAAACAAATCTGGACACTGTAACACAGATCCTGTAGGTTTCAGAAAACTCGAAGCTTCAGCAATGGTGGCATAGCATAAAGGGAAGTCGGCCTGAGTACGTGACTTAGGTCTATATCTAGCCAAACAAAGTTTTTTTTTTTTTTTTGAATCAAAACACAATTTCATTGTGGGTATAGAAGTACAAACATAGCACAATCCAAATATCAAAAAGATATCAACTGTAAAAAGCAAAGCTTTGAAAATTCAATCATTAAGACAATGAAAATCACATGAAAAGAAAAAAGAAATTATCCAATCCCTTTAGGCGCATCACCGAAGGTGACTGCCTTTTTATTCTTCTCCAAAAATTGACCAAATTTTTCAAGTCCGTCCTTCTTCTTGCAAAGTGTATAAATCGATGAAAATTTGTTGTCGTAGGCTCGGCATTTTGTAAGAATATGACTTCTTGTTTGTAGTTCATCGTCATGTGGGCAATTGTTGTTTCACAAGGGAAAAATCTCTGTCTGTATTCACCCGTAGGAGCATGGTTCGTAACAATTCTTGTAAGGCGAGACATAATGCTAATGTTGTTCTTGCTCGCAATGATGAAGGCGTTGTGTCGCGATCCTAAGGTTGGACCAATTCTTTTCCCCTTGAACTTTAGGCGAAGGTATTCAGATCCTAGCGCCGTGTATTTCCTGCAATTGCTATCCCAAATCTTATATTCGTCAACTTTTATTTTGGAGGTTAGCGAATTTGACGTAGAGAATTGTGGACCGTCCTCGATGACATTCTCCGGAGTGGCTAAGTTATCAACATATTCGTTTTCTTTAACGTCCATGTGTGCTGGGCACCACGAGACGTTAAACTTAACTTTCGATATATCTCTCTTCTTTATCCAATGTCGAAAGCCTATCATAGCATTAATGGACTGTTGAATCTTCAGTACATCATGCCTGCGGTTCCACTAACTCCACCTCGCGACCCTGTATCAGACTGTGCGTCTGCGTGACAAAGACCTCTAATTCATGCAATCTGTACAGAACTGGATTGATTGATTTTCAGAGCGCCCTAAGCTCATGCCGTGTATGAATTTATTGTATCTACGGGTTCGCAGTAGCTGGGGGGCTCCGAGAAGGACAAATCGGACGGGAGATGCACACCGCGCGTACGCCACCGCGACGTGACGATTCCCACCTGACTGAGCCCCTGGAGGGATTGGAATGTCCGATCTCAACATCAGAGTGGGTCTGCCCAAAATTTGCTTCCAGCTCCTGAACAAAGATATATGTATATACGATAACACTCTGCGATACAGGGTATTCAATACGTGTACAAAGTAAAATGTGATACAGCCCTATGAAGTCCATTATGTCCCCAGTAAGCGTAGTATGGTAGTGTACACGAAACATGGCCTGTTAGGCTCACGAGTCAACGACGTTGTCTAATAGTCATATCCAGGTGGGTTTTCGACCGGGACGTTTCCTGTGGCTACGGCGCTACTCGATTCAGCAGGCGCCGAGTACGAGGCTGTGCATCCCCGAAAATATCATCAATAAGATTATCTACAGAAACCACAGAGAACGGGGAGACTTACGCAACCCCTCTTCATCCTCCTCTAGTTGCATCTGCCTCTTCATGTAAATCGCTCTTTCCCTCGTCTTTTCCACGAGACTGACAAACTCGAACATCGCGCGATCTTTAAACTTGAGGATGACACTTGTTCCTTCAGTGAGTCCCCCTGCCGGGGTGGGCTTGACGTCAAATGTTAAGTAGTTTGCACCGAACGTGGGTTGTTCGTACCGCGTGGAGAGGATAGAAGGGAGTGGCACAGATAGAGTATCAAAAGGACCGTTAGGATTTGACACGAATAACAGCTGTATATAACGTAAATGAGCTTCGAAAAGACTAGAGATAGACACACGTACTCTTTGATCCGTTAACCAGATCTTACCCATCGTTTTGAGCTTCTTCCTACCTCCAGGCACTTTAGTTATCGGTGTGGCAGAGGGCCCTGATGCAGACGAAGCTGTGTCTGCAGAAGCCACCGTCTCTGGTATCGTCAGGGAGAGGTCAGCGCCGGAGCCGACTGTCGTGATGGTCATTTCGTTGGGCAGAGGGACGGGTGAACGGTCGTCATTCAGCATGGTCCAGTTTAGCGCCATGGTGCCAGATGGAAGTTGGGAGGTAAAGAGTGGCTTTTAAGTGGCGATGCTCCGTGCTGCGTAGTACGCCAAGCTGCGCCCGTTCGCATCAAGTGCTGATTGGACTCCATATACTTTTCACGTGCTTCAGTCAAAATCAGATGGCTACCTGGCGCAATGGTAGCGCGTTTGGCTTCGATTGCTAAACGGATACCAAAAGGTTGCAGGTTCGAGTCCTGCGGTGGTCATTACTTTTTCCTCCTCGCTTTTTTGGTATCCGTCGGCAAATCCCGAACCGTAGGACGCGTACGCCCAATTGACGCGTACACTCAAAATCGAATTCCTCCTCCTCCTACACCCCAACATTTACGATGGTATGTACAAACATACCCTGCTCAGATATTGAGATATCTCACGTTGTGTCGCTAATGACCAGGCCAGACGATATGATAGTGAGTACAATTGACCAATCGAGATATTGATTATACACGAGACTCATTCACTCGTTAATAGGCAGAACGACAATATTCTCTCCAGAAGGTGCGGTACATCCAACCCTTCTACGGCCTTCCGTACACCTACAACTTTCCCTTGGAATAATGCAGGCCGACTGTATCAGGTCGAATACGCAATGGAAGCCATATCCCACGCAGGCACCGTCATCGGGATTCTAGCCACCGATGGTGTCGTTCTCGCCGCCGAAAAACGTGTAACGGGAAAACTACTCGATCTTTCAGGGGCGAAAGAGGGCGGGTATGGGGGAAGTGGGGAGAAGATATTTTTGTTGAACTCGTGAGTCCGGTGCACTGTCTGCGCGTATTAGTACTAGTACTGACGGTAAAACGACACAATTCGATAGGAATGTCATAGGGGGCGTTGCGGGACTCACGGCAGACGCCAACTCGCTCATTAACTACGCACGAACGGCTGCTCAGAGACACTTGTTAAACTACAACGAAGACATTCCTGTCGAACTTCTCGCTCAACGGATGTGTGATCTAAAGCAGGGGTATACTCAATTTGGAGGTTCGTCCCCTCCAATCTACAACCTGCATTTTTTAATGCCACGGTAGGCCTGCGCCCATTTGGTGTATCTCTCCTGTATGCCGGCTACGATGCACACTACCAATTCCAGCTGTACCATTCTGATCCATCGGGCAATTACTCCGGCTGGAAAGCCACCTGTATCGGAGCGAATATTGGCACCGCACAAAGTCTTCTCAAGCAAGAGTACAAAGACGAGATTACGGTGAAAGAAGCTATCTCACTCGTTCTCAAGACGATGAGTAAGACGATGGATAGCACGACTTTGGGCAGTGAGAAACGTAAGTGGCCACCTAGACAGATTGCGTGCGATGGTGAATTAATATGGGCCGACAGTTGAGTTTGCGGTGTTGGCGTTGGATCCAAAGACGAAAAAGCCTGGAGCGAAGATATACAAACCTGCAGAGATTGATGCGCTGTTGGTCTCGGAGGGGTTGATGAAACAGGACGAAGATACAGAGATGAAGACTGTGTAGGTAGATTGAGTGTAAATGGTTGGCGAACCGGAATTAAGATGTATTACTAAACACGAATGCTTTCTTAATGGCATGCACGAGTAAATATCTATCTCAACAATAGCAGCTACAGTGTTTTCTACAGGGTCGCACCGCCCCAAAACCCGCCTCCAAATGGTACTTCACTGATGGTGTTGAGGTCCAATTTAGAGCCGAGATCAAAGTGAGCGACCATGGCACCTATGGCGATCGCATTGAAATATTTCTGCGTTATATAGTTCATACTAGAGTCATTGTCAAAAGATTTTTTGGACTCACGTCGTGCGGGAAGAGCATAAGCAGGAAGAAAAGCACAGAGATGCCGTGGAAGAGTGCGCGGAGGAAGCGTCCTATGGGAGGAACACTTATCAGAGTAGAACAGCTGACCGATTGGCGGAGTTCCGCGAGCAACTCCTCCGTGCTTTTCTCATCGCCATTGCCATACTCTCCTCCGGGACTCGAATTCCAAGGTCCCCGGCCTCTAGAAGCCCAGGACCGGCTGCGAGCCTCGTGGAGAGCAATCCCTACATCCACCATGTGTCGGAGATTCCTAACACCCACGTAACAGATTCCGAAGAAAACGAAGGAGAAAATCCTGAAAGCGAAAGAGAAGATAGGAGGGAAGATTTCCAAAAACACGATTTGAACGATTATGAAGGCGAAGTAGCCGAGACCGACGAGGATTGTTAAAATGGCACGAAATATGTGTTGAGGAATCCCGAGCTCGAGGCCGAGGGAGATAAGAGAGGTGATCCTCGTCAGGAGGAGACGGCGCGTCTCTTCGGGAATGGAGAACCCGAGGACGAAGGAGGCGAGGGAGGCAAGGCTTATCAGATGGAGACGTTGCATATGTTGGAGGTCTGCCAGTGGATGGTGAGTGGAACACTGCGACTGGGGGACACCAGCCAGCCAACACGAGGATGCATGGCTGTTACGTTTACCAACCCAAGGACACCCTGACGTGGCAGACCCGGCGAACCCCTCTGGTATGTGAAATGTCACTTATATCGTATGTCTGCCCTCAATTCAATTAGAAGTTACCGGTCAATCTTACGTGTCTTTTCAGTAACTATCGGGGCCCGAACCAGTGAAGTCTGCGTAGAATGACTGTTCAGGTTGGCAAAAGTGCAGCTATTCGTGTGAGAATCTCCCCATGATTCGAATCACTCGTGTGCTATTTCGAGAACCACCCGAACTTTTGTCAATGAAACAAGGATAGAAGAAATTATTCAACGCATTCGCAAAAGAAAACAGTTTAAAGGAAATGTTATGCTTGGCTTTCACTACGCCACAGATAGCTAATGCTGTCCGTACCCTTGGCGATCTCTCCTCACCAAAAGTTTTAAATCCAATATCCACGACCGCGTAAAGTCAAAGCGGGTGATGACAGATCACATGGACGTGGTGAGACATACACCTCTGCTTCTCAATCGCGTCTCTGTCAAAACAAGTACAGACCGACGCGTCAATATATATAAGCAGTCAGCCCTCGCTGGTTTTTGGTTCGCTCCCAACCCCCGACTTTCTCACCTCTGCTTCTTTCTCTGCTCTGGCTTCTCGCTCTTTCCTCACTCTACTTCAACCTCGCCGACGTATCGCTACCGCCTGCAAGATCTCGCCTCGCCACCCAGACAGGTATTCCGTTTGTTCTCCCTTTTGCTCTTCTTTTCCCCCATCTTGTGGATAACCGGGTCCATCATCCCTAAAGTCGGGACACATGCACGCCTTGCCAGCCACCGACCAGACCCGCCTACGCCAAAGAGTTGTGTTGGGCGATCCTGCGAAATGGTGTCCCTTGGGAGCAGCGTTTCTGTGCTGACATCCACCGCACAGGATGGATGCGACGTAACCGTCTGGGCAATTGCTCTGCGGGAGCACATGCGGTTCCTTTAGCCTTGTCGGTCTGGTCGCAGAGGAATACTGTCCCTTGGGAGTACACATGAAAATGTGTGACATCTTTCAAATACATCCCTCTCGCCCTTGGGTGCTGTGTCCCACCGGTTGTCGTCTTTGAGCGACCTTCATTTTCCATTACTTTTTTTTTTCCCCTGTTTTTATTATTTTCACCGCGTTTCGTTTTACTTGCAGATCGGGCCAGGGAGATTTGATTTGCTAGCTGACTAGCCCAGCATTTCACAACCCTTCCTTCTTTTTTTGTTTTTTATACTTCTTTCCAGGCCAGCAAGTTGTTGGGGACGGTGTGTGGCCAGAGCAACGGCTCTCATACCTCTTCGGGTAAAAGTGTTGGCGGGCCATAATATGATATGATAGAGGATGCAGGACCGTGGATCGGCGAAGGTGAGCCTATTGATAGGAGCTCTTGAGGTTTAGACATTGAATTAGGTATGCAGAAGCGACGGCTGTCGACAGACGACACGTTGGATTCGGGTGTTCTGCCTCGGGAGGAGATATGAGGGTTAGAATGTACTTGTACCTCTCTTGTCTGCATGTATGTATTGTATAATCTCCCTAAACGCTGTTTTAATTTTTTTTTTTGTTACTGCATGATTTAGATGCATGAACAGTGATTTTGTGAAGTCGTAGTGGGACAGGATGAGGACAAGGTTAAAGATGTTCTCTTTCATTGAAATTAAGCTTGCTAAGCTTAAAGTAATAACTTTTACAGGTATCCAGGCCCGCCGCCACCCAAGCCGTCGTCCAGCTGCCTAACTATCTTTTCCATTTACCTGTAGCTAGCTTATACACACCGTTCCGTACAGAGCACCAAAAACCGTGACGCATGCTCGTTAAGATCAGAATGGATCCCGATGACAAGATGATGCAGCAACTATACTATACAACAATATGCAATCTACCAGAATACTCCAGGTGTGTCTCCTAGTCGTGCCTTGTTGATGGCTTCGAACATGTTCAATTTAATGCAGACTTTAAAGTGGATGAACATGGCCACTATGACGATTGGGAAGATGATGTATGTCTGCGTCATGGTGCGTACCACAGTCATTTGTCAGAGGAGTAACTTTTTTTTTTTTTTTTTTGGACTCACATTGAGCGGGAGATACATAAGCATGAGGAAGAGCACGCTCATGCCGTTGAGGAACGCACGGACGTAGCGATATCCGAGGGGGACGTCTATCAGAGAAATACGCTCGATCACGTCTGACAGGCTTATCCCACCGTCGTCAAAGTTGTTGTCGGTAAGCCCAGTAGTAGTAGCGGTTGCAGTGGTCGCACTCGGATTCCTGGGTTCAAAGTGCGACCCCGTTCCTGCTACTCCTGCTGCACCTGTCCCTCCTAGATCTCCTTGGCCGAATTCACCTCTATACCAGGCCCAAGCATGATCCCCGTGGACACTAGCAACAACGCACATGTCCACGAAGCGTTGGACGGACGCAACGCATGAGTGGCAGGTCTGATAGAAAAGAAAGAGTCCGATCTGGTGGGCGATGGAGGTTAAAGAAGGAGGAATCTCGGGGGTGGGTGTGGTGGTGGTGGTGGTGGTGGCGGCGGTGAGAGAGTTGAAGTCTGCTAGGAGACGACGTATGTGTTGAGGAATTTCGAGCTTGAGGACGAGGGACGTGAGATAGACGAGGCTTGCCAGGAGCAGACGGTACGTTTGTTGAAGAGTCTCGAGCGCAAAGGAGGTCAGAGAGGTGAGTCTGGTCAAGAGGAGGCGACGGGTGTGTTCAGGGATCGACAGCCCGAGGGCGAAGGAGACGAGGGAGGCGAGGGTTAACAGATGGAGACGGTCCATATTTGCAGGATAATACTACTGCTACGGTGGATGGCGAATGACGCCAGCGATTAACACGAGGATGCATGCGCGGGGGACACATGGCTGGACCCTGTCAATAAGACCACGAGATCGACAGGGGGTCCGCGTGTATAAATGTCTACATGTCGCTATCCGAGTCGTAACCATGACACACCATAAGTGTGTCCTGTCCTGTCCAGAATATATATTTTGTCGTTTTTCCCCTCAGCTCACCGCCTCGGAAACCGGTCCTTCAGCTGCTTAACTATCCTCTCATTCCAACCATACGTCAAGGCATTCGCCAGCCCAACCAACAATGTCGTTGTCTGAAGAAACTGCAATACGACGTTCGACCGACCTGTCGCCTCGAGTGTCCGATTGGCAAGACCGGGGATCCAAAGAACAATGTAAGCGAAGGGGTACGCATTGAGGAGCAGCACCCTTTGAATCGCTTGGTATTGCGTGTCGGCGGAGAAGGAACCCGACGTGTGGTGTTGCCTCCGTAGGTCAGTAGTTGTCCACGAGAAGGACCAAAGTCCGAGTATGGATCTTGGTGGTTTGGTGTGTCGAACGGAGCTCGAGGAGAGTCTGCGCCAGTGCGTCGACTTGGTGGAGAGAGCGTTGTTCTTGCCTGCGGTGATGGGCTCTATCTTCACTGACAGTTCACCGGCTGAAACGGAGTCGGGGTCACTTTGCGTGGCGCGCGGAGCGGCAGGGCCTTGTGCTGTCATGGCTTGTGCCATTCTTTGGTAGTGCCGTCGAAGGTGGATATTCTTTAGGATCGAATGTCGGAAATGTTATACTGACTGGGGGGTGGGAACACGCACCAGGTAGACATAAAGGCCGACCTTAAGGTGATATTAATAGGAAAGAGGAGTGTATACACACACACACACACACACACGTACCTCGGTGATGATGAACAAGTACCTCCACCCATGCATCAGTACGAGACGAAGATAGACGGGTTTCGTCTCTAGCCAACACCTGTCAAACAATGACAAGGCCGCAGAAGTATGAAGGAATAACTATTAATTACCATTCACCCGTGACAGGCTTATACCATCCCATACCGAGGGCCAGAAATCCTAGCGTACACTACGTCAGTATGATCTGACGCATGAGACCGTCGGTAGAGTGCACCTGTGAAAAACGGGAAAGCCCATATTACGCAGCAAAGCAGCACCTTTTGGCCCCACTTCCATCTTCCCTGCGGCACAGTTGATATTGGGCCCCTCTTGGTTATAGAAAGGACGGTAGTGATGGCAATTGCTAATATAGCGCAATCGGTAGCCTATTGTCCTGTTAGATCTGGGGCTAAACCCTAGCTCGCTTACCTTACCTGGCCAGCGACTTGGGTAACAAATCCAATGAAATGGCAGGTACGACCGGGATTTATATTGTTCTTATATGAAAGCACGTAGATACCTGCTATCAGGTTTTTCAGAGAATTAAGGAAGTCTGCCGATATAATGAAGTGTTAGTGTTTAATTAAATGGATTTTATCACGGGGAGAAACGCTCAAGTACCGGAAGTTGCAAGGTTCAAAATTAAAATATGGCGAAAGTGGTAGTCGAGGGGCAGGATTGAATAGCAAATCAGAATGGACCCGGAGCCGATGGTGGAGAAGAGACTTGCGATTGTCGAGAGGGCCGTTAGAGCGGTGGCAGTAGCTGTCGGCATTTGTACACGCTGCGTTGGGCGCGGGGGGCGCAACTGGGGATGGGGGTGGTGGAGTACCAGCTCGAGGGGGTGAAGAAGGCTGCTGTGGCCTTGAGGCCGGTAAGTGGATAACAACAGTATTTCATTTCTGGCTTGATTAGACTTGGAATGGTATACTATACCCAAGTCCGGGCGTACTAACGCCGGACGTGGGGAATGTTAAGTAAGAAAGACGTCAATTATACCGCACTGGTCAATGAATAGATTTGTCCGGCGTTCAACGCACTTTTCTAACAAAACGCACAACACAGCGCCCAACCCATCACCGCAACTAACTGCCCTCCACAAAGACCACACCAACTCCTCCTCCTCCCGACCGCTCAAATCTCAGGCACAGCAAGGGTATAAAAACTGGGATGGCGAGGAGAGCATGGAAGTGCTGTGTTGAGGATGTTAGTGGACAAGTATAAGCCGTTGAGGGGCGGCAGGGCAGATGGCCACTGAACCCCAAGCCATGGCACACGTCGATGATAGTCCGGTTTCCGGTTTTCGATTTTGCAAGCGCGATCTAAGGGTCTGAGAGAGAGGGAGGCGGGGGGTGGAGGTGACACCGGTCAACTGCATGGATTTAGAGAATTTGTGTGGGATGGATGTATTGGCAAAGTTTGGATGGAGATACATAAATGTCGTTACATTGTTCAAATGTCCACTGTCCAAGTTCTTACGGCATACGAACACGATGCCCGAAAATGAGAAAAAAACAACCGGAAAAAAACAATGGGAAACTGGGGGAAAACAGGGGAAAAAAGGAATAGATGAAGTAATTGATGCAGGTAGACAGACGCCTTGAGGCTGCCTCGAGGCTTGATCCTGATGATGCTCGGACCCCTGCGCCTCTGCCGTATATAAAAGCCCGCCTTTTCCCCGATTTTTGCCTTCCACGTTTGACCACTTCGATACTCCCGTCCGCTGTCCACTGCTCATTCGCTCTCCCGACAACACCCGCAGCAGCAACAACGACAACGACAGCAACAAGAAAACAACAACAACAACAACAACAACAACAACAAGAAAAATCGATTCTGCTGCCACCGTTGTTACACTGCTTTCCACCTCAACTTCAACCTTAAACAAATAACTATGGCTATGTACGACGACGAAGAGATTGCGGTGAGTAGCGTAGCTCGCTGTTGGTATACCCCGGTTAGCTGATGATGAGAATGCGATTTTCAATGATATTTTCGATCATCGGTCGTGTGTGTGTGTTGTTAGCCCGGGGATATTGTCGCCGTTCGTCATGGGACTAAAGGCAGACAGGAAGGTCTCGTTGTTAGTTCCTATTACGACAACAAGGTCGGTTTCCCTTGTTCTCCCTCCGTCCCTCTACTAACTATCTTTTGTCTCCCCCCCCTCTCACACACACACTTCGCAACCACATCTAGAACCGCCAAATCATCGAAGTCCAGCTCGAAAGCGAAGTATACCACGCCTGGTATCCCTCCGTTACCCTCGTCAGACGGACTGTAAGGTCTGCCGCTGGCATCAACAGTCCATTCCGAAAGAGGACAGTCGAGCGGAGAATTTATTGGTGATGATGATGATGAACAATGATCACTACCACTACCACTATCACCACCGCTATCGCTATCGCTGTTGATGATGACGCCGTTCTTCTCCTCGAGCGTGGATTCATTTGTTGTATTTCATATTTCTTCATGCACACCATGGTACGCACACACCCAGGGGCGTCCACTTCTTGGTTTATGATTTGATATCGTGTTCACGGATGGGACGGATGCAGCAGTTACGCACGGACGTATAGCTAGATACGTACACGTTTTGACCATTTGAGTACTCGCGAATTGATGGATGAATCATGGATTCTACAACTATTCACTATTGCCCCCGTTATTGTTGTACATACACATCGTCTTGCATCAGCAAAAAATCAATATTCAGTTCCGTGCGAACGAATACGAACCGAAGTGGTAAGGTATGCATCAGTAACATACAGGGCGTACTATAAGTATATTGTATCGTCAACGACATAGCATGAGCAAGGGCATGTATATATATATATATAGACGAATATAATATACCCCGACTCCAAAGGGGAGGTGGGGAAAACCAGAACCCAAAAACGCTACTACGCTTCGAGACTGGTAGTTTGGAGTCCAGGACCTAGCCCATTGTTCCCAGGTCCGTGCTCGCGACCATGTCCAGAAGAGGCCTTCTTGCCATTGGCAGAGAGTCTCGACTTTCGTTTTAACGTGTTGGGTTTGGGTTTGGATGGGGGAGAGGATGAAGACGAGGTTGGTGAATGGGAAGGAGAGGTTGGCGAATGAGAAGGCGAGGATGGTGATGTGGGTGGTGGGAAAGTTTGCGTGTACATGTGGGTGTACATGTGCGCGTGAGACGGGCTAGGAGATGAGTGGGAATGAGAATGAGAATTAGAATGGGAATGGAAAACAGAAGAAACGCCGTTGGGCAACTCGTCCCTTGCTTCTTTCCTTGACCTAGATCTTGACGTTACAGGCGTCACAGGCGGCGAGACAGTAGACGCCAAAATGGACGAAGTTGGTGGCAGTGTTGATCTAGGCCCGCTCCGCGTCGTCGTCGCAGCAGGCGAAACGGCTCTCGACAGTGATGGCTCTCCGAGTTCTCTCGGGGACACGAAAACGTAACCGGAAGAGTCTAACTTGAATGACCCAGAGGACGAAGATCTTGTTGTTGACGTTGTCATATCAGTGTCAACCGGCGAAGGTACACCTGACGACGACGCATTTGAAACGGAAGGCGTGATAGATCTCTTCCTCCCAGCTTCGACGCTTCTGATAATGCGAGGCTCCAGCTGTCCAATCGAAGACGCTCGAAAGCTTCCCGCTGTCGAGAACGAGGACGTCGACCGCGAACTCTCGGTTGATATTCCAATAATGGGTCTCCCCTTGTCCTTCTGTTTCTCTCTGCTGGACTTGGACTTGCTCATAACCCCGACCCCAACTTCACTAACCAACGTATCCACATCTCCATTCATCACGATTGTCTTGGTCCTCGGCCGGAGCGTCTCTTCCGATTCCCTGCCCACACTGTCATCTCCATCTCCATCCTCATCTTCACCAGACCTATCCTCTTCCTCATGCCCCCTTCCCGGCTCAATGACTGTTCTCCTTCCTTCGTCTCCATCCTCCCTAACGACCACCCCAGCACTTTCCCCAACCTCTCCACGTCCGTCGGTACGGAGCGGGCCGCACTCCTGGACTCGAGACCGAGACCGCGTCCGGGACGGATAGACCCCTGGAACATCCACAACCACCCTCTCATAATATAACATAAACGCACCAGACCCCTCTGCCAACACACTCTCGATCCCGCATTCCCGCACGGCATCGTCGCTGATCCGAAGCCACCCTTTACCAGTACCAGGACCGTATTCTGAGGGGTCTTCATTGTCCCAGACATAAGGCATCTCAGGGCCACCGCCTAGATCTGCACCCCTTGATCGAATCTCGTTTGAACTCGGACTTCCATTGCGATTACCGTCGACGTCAACGTCGAGACCAGCCCTGTCCCTGTTCATCTCTTCCTTCCCATCTGCATCTAGCTCGTGTAACAATAACGGATCCACGAGCCTAGGTGGCGCCCAGCGCTTCTCCTTCGATAATCTCGTCGTACGTGGTCTCCGTCTGTAGCAGACATAGTGGCCAAAGGAGTGCTGGCCATAGTGACATACTACGGCTGAGAGGCGATAGAGCGTGCGTACGTGGTGCTGAGAGACGTTGGAGTACGTAGACCGGGTTGGTGTTCTTGATCGTCGTGGGTAGGAATATGATGTCGACGATGAAAGTGAGCCTGAAGTTGTGAGGGAAGATGGTGGTGGTGTGGATATAGATAAGGTAGGCTTTAGTGAGAGATTGCCGGAAGTGGTGTATTGGGTTATATCTAAAATTTCGGGGAAGATGAGTCGGATGGAGTTTTTGCTGGCGTAATGACCGTAATGAATGGAGCGGTTGATGTGCAGGGCTAACACGGCTGGGGGCTGCAGCGCCTGTTAGAATGAGTGAGATGATAAGGGGAGAAAAGCGTACGCGTGCTATCATAGCCTGTTTCGTAGCAGGACTTATGATACGTTCCATCCGCACGTCTTTGAGGTCTTCTTCTATCCTTCCCTCTTGCAGTGCAGAGCGAACACGTGCCTCCATACGCCTAAGTTCCTTCAGACGGCGTTTCCTCGAGTTGGATGGGTTCCCTTCAGACTTGGTTGCTTCTTCCAGCATAGCGAGGTCAAGCTGGAGACGGCGATGGGTTTCGACGAGAGAGCATTTGCGACAGACGCAGTCACGCAGAATCTCCAAACGGGTGTACTCTTCTAAACAGTCTTCCAATCTACACAATGCCTAGAAAAGATCTGCAGATCAAGTAGTGGACTCGCGGAGATAGGAATACAAGGCTTACCCCGTGTCTAGGGAGACTCAGCTGCAGATTGTCCAGTGCAAAGTGCATAACGGCTTCCGTGTACTCGCATTTGACGCAGCTCCGCCTATTTGCTGTAAGTCCGTCGAAAACGCTCTTTCCCAGTTCCCTTGCTGTTTCGGGGTTTTGCGAAAGATCACCAAGGCCGCGGTCACGTTTGCCTTCTTTGTCAACAGCGGTAATTTCGTTCTTGAGGCATTCTGATAGGAGCTGGAATAGCTCTTGGGCATCTTGGTGCTCGCGTGAGTAGAAGAGGGCATTTGTGCGACCTTCAACATTGGTAAGGGCTTGAATGATATCAACTGGCCGGATGGAGTGGTAGGACGACCGAGGGGTGTTGAGTCCTAACGAGTGTTAGATGAGGACCCAGATAAAAAGGTCGCAGCGTACTCCGAAATAGATGCTGTAGTGTATCAATAACTGGAGTGGGGACGTCTAGTAGCTCGGCTTTTTCGTGGATAGCATCTATGTGAGGTTGCAGGTATGAAAGGGACGCGAGCGCCTGAGAAGAGTATCAGCAAGAATCGAGGGAGGGACACCTATTGGTCATACCTGCAATGTTGAGTTCATAAAACAGTACGTCCCCGAAATATTGACAAGGCCAGGATAGTAGCCTTCAAACTCGTCATATTTATCTAAGAGAGAGCGTTCATCAATGCATCACAGGCCCTCAATTAAATCCCCGATCAGGCCAACATACCAGGTCTAGCAGAACCATTTGCCCTTGCGGCCTGTTGATCCGCACGGGTTCGTAAAAGCTTCCTCGTGCCGTGCCTGTGATGCTGGTGGCTGTGGTGACCGCCCTTGTTCGAACCCGAGCCTGTGCTCGAAAGCCAATTCCAAGGCGCAAGTGCACTGAGAGCTTCGAGTCCCATCACAAACCTGTCTACCAGGGCTTGCTGTTCAGTCCTCAAAGCGAAAAGTAGGACAAAAGCAGGTGTGAGGAGGAGGACTATGAGTGGTGCGATTTGCTGGACGAGCGGGTCTGAGAGCAGGTCAACAAGTACGCTCATCTGCCTGGCGCATGAGTGTTGTTGCCGGTTAATCCTGCATTATTTACCGCTTGTTATTTATTTATTTATTTATTACTTAATAATAGTTTGATCACATGATGTTACAGGCGCGAGTGGATGAGTCGCGTTTAATTTGGCGGCGGAAAGCCGTGGCAGACGTGCATGGCGACCATGCTCTTCTCCCAGCATTCTTCGAATCCCTTAGAAGTCGGCTCCTCAGACGCCCATAATGCCACTTACATAAAGGAGTACCTCGAGGTGCAGGCCAACTGCCTGGACCATGGCGCCTCCTCCGACCCTTTGAACCGTTATGTCCTCCCCGAGTTGCAGCAGTACCACCACCATCTGTCTCAGATCGTCCCAGGCTTCCCCCAGCAGAACCAACAAGCCGACCTGGATAAGCAGCCCTTCGTTGACCTCGACGAGGGCATGGATAGTGATGACGAACTATTATTGATGCCGCAGGTTGTGCGGAATATTGAGATCGCACCCGAAGGTATAGACGAAGACATTGTTGAAGAAGCGCATGAAGAAGATACCGATTCGGATGTCTTAATGGAAACAGATGAAGAAATGTCTATCCAGTTGAAGCCTAAGGAAGATCAGGAGACTATAGAGCAGGAAATCGAGGACCTGATACGTGCAGTCCCACAACTGGCTCCGGACTACAGAATCGTCGACCGGCTGGGGACAGGTACGTTTTCTTCCGTGTACAAAGCTGTCGACCTTGGATACCACAACAAATGGGACAACTCACCCTGGCATGGCCACCACCCACCCACCTCGTCCGCCTATTACCAATCAGCACTCAAGTCGCCAGGATCCAAGGTCTTCGTCGCAATTAAGCGCATATATGTCACTAGCAATCCAGAACGAATAAGAAATGAGATTTCCATAATGGAAGACTGTCGCGGCTGCCGTCACGTATCTCAGTTAATTACCGCATTCCGCCATCGCGACCAAGTTGTCGCTATTATGCCTTATCACCGGAACGAAGACTTTCGAGTAAGTTTGTCTAATAATTATCCGACTCTTTTATCAAATGGATTATTATTAGGAGTTCTACCGAGACCTGCCTATACCCGGCATCAAAGCTTATTTCAGATGCATGTTTCGGGCTCTACGTGATGTTCATACACGAGGAATAATCCACCGCGATGTTAAACCTGCCAACTTTCTTTTTGATCCCCGTACAGGAGTAGGCACCTTGTGCGATTTTGGGCTAGCGTGTGTAAGCAGAGAGCTCTCCTCCAAGTATCACGTTGATTCCATGTCATGTCCAGCGCATAGAGCCAAGTCAGTCGCATGGCATTTGCTTGCATACACCTGCTACGAAGCAGTACCCGCATGGGAGGATAAGAAATCGAAACGAGCTAGATTTTGATATAATTAAGCGGGCGCAGAAGGAAGCCAGGCAAAAGTGCACCATGCCGTCCGATAAGGTGGGATATCCTATGAAAGACCCCCGGTATGTTTCAAATGTGTTACTAAGTTGTGCAAGCTCACAAGCATCATAGCCCTATTTCGAAAGCCAACCGTGCAGGTACTCGAGGTTTCCGCGCACCAGAGGTATTGCTGAAATGTGGCGACCAGACGGGAGGTAAGTACCCACGTCAAAATACATAAATTTTTCTAATCAAATGCTTAAGCAATTGACATGTGGGCTGCTGGGATGATCCTTTTGTTCTTCCTCGTAGGCAAATTCCCACTGTTCCAGTCCAACGACGATGTCGAGGCCCTTATGGAAATCTCGGTTATCATCGGCCGTCGCAAAATGGAAAAAGCAGCTACCTTACACAGTACGGCCTCTATTTCCATCTTTATGCTGACTGAGTAACCGGTATAGGCCGTACATTCTCGACCAATGTCCCCTCCATTAGCCATGAAGGCATAACATGGCGAGAATTTGTCGAGAAGCAGAACCCCCACCTATATGAACCCCCTGAACCTGACTTGCGACACTTTCCATACTATGGACACCCCCCGTCCGCACCTGGACCTGCACGAAAATCAAAGGATCACATATCTGTACAATCCGCACATATGCCAGCGCCACTCCCACCTCCTTCCTCCTCACCCAGTTCTCACCGCTCCTTCTCCCCCTCCGTTCTGGACAACCTTCCCTGCGCACCCTCACCCGCCCTAGAGAGCCACAAAGCAGACGTCGAAGCGGCGTTTAATCTCGTTGAGCAGCTTATGCACCCGGAGTCGACGAGACGGATTACGCCCCGTGCGGCGCTGTATCATCCTTTTTTGGCAGATGACCCATGGTCGGGCGAGGGTACGCTGGACGGAGTGAGATTCAACGAGGATTACGAAGCTGGGTCTGTTGACGAAGGTGGGAACGAGAGTTGTTTTGATGGGGATGCGCAGATTAGTCTTGTTGATGGGGATGGGGATGTGGAAGTCGAGGATGCAACAAGCAGAACCGCCAAGCCCAAATCTAAATCAAAACCCCTTTCCAGATCCAAATCCAAATCCAAACTCAAACCGAGCCGAAAATCTGCTCTAGCCTCGGCGTCCGACGATGAGTTTGTGCCACACCCGTTCGGTGAGGGCGCCTGTGGGGAATGGCACTTCCGTGACGACCTGACTGAGCAACCGTACGTTAAGGTGATGGTTGAGGGCGACTACGGAGGGCGTGAGGGAAGACATGAGGAGACATTGACACTTGTAGCGGGGGAAGGTATTGCGATTGGGAGACAGCCTTGTGAGTTTCATAAGAGCGAGTTTCGAGCGTAGGGTAGTAGTATTAATAGGGTGTCGGAGAGAGTTAGCCCCGGGCAGGGCTTTACCACTACAACTTGTACCTGGGTTGGAATGTTGTGGGTGAGCAGTGTATTATTGCATATTAATGCAGGACAAGCAGGACAATACTGGCACTACTTTGGTGGAGTTACGGGGTGGAATTTGGATTGACGGGCTTCAGGCGAGGTTGCTTAACCTTAACACCGTAGAACTCCTTAGCGTTTTCGTTTGTCCTTGCTCGACTTAACTAGACCCTAAGGACTGGTACAACCATAGATCAAGTTAGAATTGACACGTGAAGCTCCTATAATACCTGAATGTTTTCATTCGTCCTGGACTAGACCTCAAGGGGTGATACAGCCCGGCGGATTACAGATCAATTCACAATTTTACCAAATCAGTACGAATGCAACGTAAGGGAGGATCCTGTGATATTGAGGCCAGACAAGAGAGCAATATATAGTCGGCGGAGAAAAATGGACATGGTCGGCGGAGAAGCGCAGACAGTGTGGGCTGACGGAGACACTTACGCATGACCGTTGAACGCCGACAGTATCGAAAATGAAGGATAACCACGTTCAAATAGTGCAGGCCCATAACGATCACAAGGGGAACGGGCGTATCGAAATTCAATGGGAAGGGTCGTTATGGGATTGGATTCGTTTGTTGGGGTTGTTGAACCTTAAGTACTATGAGACATTTACTTTCGGCGGAGATGACGATGGCTTTGGTTGTCTAGACTCCGGAACCAACAGATCCATTGTCATATAATGCCTGCCTTACGTAGGTACACCAGAGAAGTCGTTGGCGTTTCGAGCTAGGTCAGTGGAAGCGGCGTAGCCTTCGTTCACCCTGGGGGAGTGACTGTTAGGATAGTAAGCATGGGACGGGTAGATGGGATACTGTGATTCCGTTGTTCCGGATATATTGCAAGATAACTGTGCCATTGGAGTAATAGTTAATAGCACTTTTACCTCAACTACTTGTCTTCCAAGTTTATCCTGCATTCTTCGAGCCGTTAATGAGGTGGCCAGTTGATAAATCCGTAGGTCAGGGAGACAAAAAAAAACCCCGCACGAATAAACGAATGATTGTTTGATAGAGAGACGAGACGCTGCGCTGGTGATTTGGCCTGTTTAAAGTTATTCCAAGCCTCAAATGCAGCACTCACCTAGAAGCGATTGTCATGCGTCGTCACGCGTCACCTCGCCCCTCTCCATCTCTCCTCTTCCATCTCTCGTCAAAGAACAAGGCACTTTTATAACGGTGAGTCCACCCTCCCGCTGGTACAGTGGATTTTCTCTCCGGGAACTACTCACAACGGGAAAGATGCCTAACCCCGTTCACCCTTGACAGCACCTCGATAGTAGTTCTTTCTATACCTTATTTGCAAAATCCAGTACTTCTACATTCACTACAAGCCTTTACCTCCTAAAGGCCGCTTACTTATTCCATTCTATGATGAACTTCGATCCCTATACTCATGCCTACCCGAGTAAGGCGAAGTGAACACAAATATCGATTTTCTCCCCCTTGAGGAGCGAAACCCACTTATCTGCACTCCATCTACTTTTTCGTGAAAATCTACACTGAGACGTTAGAGCTTCCCCTGGATTTTATGTCGTTGATCGTAGCCACTGCAGTTTGTGTACCAGAGGAAGCTACGCACACATTCCGAGGAAGAAGTATCGCGCCAGGAGAGTGGTCAGTGGATCACGACAACATTCTGAAACGGGAGAGCAGCCCAATGGGCCCATACGGAATACCCGAAACCTCGAAGAACATTCGTCCTCTCGGTTTCCCGCGGCGTGCCTGTCAGTACTTACCTAGCCATTCCACTAATGGTTCTGCCGTCGAGGATCAAAGCCAAATTTATTAACGAACACCCTCGCCACTACTTGAGGCAATAGATCCTAACTCGAATGGCACCTTGACTAACGGCAACTGCGTGCAGGGACTCACGAAACAATAGATTGAATTACATGAAATTCGGACACCGACACGTAGCGGTACTCGGGATGGGGAGCAATGGGGCGGGGCTAATACGACATGGTAGGAGCCCACTCCTATACGGGTGTTGACTAAAATGTTAGTTCTTCCATGCCTTCTCGCACGAATAACCGATAACGGACCCTTCTTTCACTCTTGATTGGCGAGAAGCGGTCGCTTACACTGTCCGCAAGCATAGGTCGGAATGCCATATTCGTCAGCGACCCCAGTCTAGATTCTGTTGAGCCAACCAAACGGCATTTGATTGGCGAGAAACGGACACTTCCAACGTCTAGTTAGGATGCTAAATTTGTTATCGACCTCGGTCTAGAATCGGTTGTGGCGAACATGTGCCAATGGAGTCGAGCCTAGACGCGCCCAGACCTGCGCCTAGACTGACTCCTAACTCACGTGGACAGCATCTCCACCTTAATGCAAGTCCGTTCCTGAGCAAGTAATACACGGGTGGGTGGAGCTGTTGTGTTGCGTACGAACAGCTTCGATGAAAACTCCAGGGTTTAAATAGGAAAAGGGCTGCTTCATCTAGACACTAACAGATACACGTACGCTTCCACGCACTCTCATATGTGTACCAACAATGGCTATAGATAGACGTCCCTTTTTCTAAAAGCTAAAAACATTGGCTTCTTATAACATCCGATGTCTTTCTTGGTCAGGGAAATGGATTTGGCAATCAAGTCCACACCTTCTATTAGCGGCCCTGATAGTTCGGAGGGTATCTCGTTCTTCAACTGAAGAACGCCCTGTGGCCATGCCGTTAATACATCCTGCAGGATCGCGGTTTGGAAGTTCAGATCGGATATTACACATTCTATGGCGCTGGAGCCCCATCAACCTTGACTGCTCAGCCGCTCGGTGGGTGACATTTTGGGTCTCAGATCGATGAATCACAACCTCATCGTCTCCGGACGAAATATTAGCATCCAGGGTCGAGCGCTAGTGCGGTTTGTAAGTAAATGGCCTTGACTGCAATCTCGCTCATTTCGCAGAAGACGTATCTACATCGCGATATCCGAGTGACATGTGCAGGACGCGTGGATCGAATATGCCTTTTAGTCTTTCACACTAGGAATCTCGTATATATACGACTGATTTTCTTCGGCCCAGCTTGTGGTAAGCATCGACCGATTACTATGAAGATTTCTTCGACATGTCCTTCCATCAACTCCAGAGGCGCCAGGCCTCGACGGAAAACTACTCACATTCACAAGTGCTTGAAAAACGTCATACCAGAAAAACATGTACGTTATTCCCTTTTTAAATTGAGGTGTTATTGATGCCGTGTAGTTGAGCGTCTGGGCGGAGCGGTTAGGTGACTCGAACTATGCAAAACGCACTGCATCTGGTCGCGATGGAGGTGTTCAAAATGCATTGTATAGCGAACTAGATTTTCGGCCTCGGGATGGGCGTAGAACATCCCGTCACAAGGACAAGCCTTACTGTCAAGATGAGTTGGCTGTACCGGGCAGTTCTAGGCTAAAAAACCATACGAACAGCCGCTTCTTTACAAAGAGAGTGCCGCAGCCCAATCCAGCAACGTCAATCCGCGGAAGATCGGCGAGTACGGCGTCATCTTCTGAAGGGCTGATGGATCCGATGTACAATGCATCCGTCTCAACTTTTGGGGGGGCTGGATTTGATGAACCTCCTGTTTTTTCTGCGTCGGCGTTTTCCGGGGCACTCATAGATACCCTGTCAAGTGACGAGGAGAGTTATCCTTTCTTGGGGGTTCGGGAAGATACTTCAGCACATGATACAGTCACTCCGTCAGATGTTTGGTCAGATCCATACGACATACCGAACGGTTCCAATTTACAATCCTACCCCGACGTAACCTATCACGACTTTTATTATGGCCATCGACGTCGCAATATTCATGGAGCGTCCATAGGTGATCTCTTGCATACCAACCAACGGACGACGTCTCAAGCCTATTATCCCCCTCCGACCAACACGTTTAGTTCAGGCTACAGTTATTTTCAGCCTGACAGCGCACAGTACGACAACCGGTCCAGTCGACAACCAAACCTTGTTGCCCCACCCTACGTTTACGACCCTACTGCTGATCAATAGACCTGTTTGTACGCGGGTGTCGCCACGTGCCCAGACCGGATCTAACTCCCTTTCCACCTACACCAGGGACGACAACGTGCACCTATTTTGCACGTGGGGTGCTGTCGATCGAAGAGGAGCACTTTGCAGGGCAACATGAATGTTAGCGGTCTAGACATTCATGAACCCAGAACGGTGGCCCACTCAGGTGTAGCGCATCGGGCATTGAGACCGCAAGTTCATGAATCAATCACCAACATTGGACAGTAATAATATCGAATAGCCGTCGTAACCCCTGTCGTTCTTGCTTTGAATTGTATCCATGTATATTTCACCTTGTTTTCTGCCAGCTTTCGGTCTTGCTATCGTAATGCGCTAAATTTGCTATCGGTTTTCCTACTGCATTCAGTCCCTATCCGCAATAAACCGCATGACCCTCCACACCTGTCCGCTCGGAGCCCTCACCCATACCTCTCAGTTCTGATTGTTCTGGGCGCCGTACAAAAGGATTGACCAGAAGGAAACTCACCATCGCCCCGAACTGATCGGTCATTCATCATCATCACATAACGGACTAGAGCCTAAAGCCTCTTAAATGAATCAAAGTGTGATAACTGACTTGATTCACACATTCAACGTTAACTCTCGATCATGTGTAGCCTTCAGTCTCATGGAGTCAGCAAGACGAACCTTCGATCACGATTTATTGTGAAAGGTTCCGATGCTGATCACAATTTCATAGAACCGTTTAAGAATTCTGTGTTCGACAGCTCACGACCAACCGAATAAGATCCCACAGTTTGACTAGAAAATGGTAGACGGGAAACCACAAATGAGATACTGGGGGGGGGGCCGGGTTTGAGTATTTCAGACGTAAACATCTCGTTGCATTAGTTTTTGAAAACAAGTGTGCTTTTACTAAATAACATACAATTGTATTCACAGATTTGTAAAGCACTGGGGGCTGTGACATGGAGTTTCCCATCACATCCGTGCGTGAGAATTATTTCTATTCAAGCGACGTCGAGCTTGAGATTGGGCTAATGAAGTGTGTACCTCCATTCTTTTTCTCGTTGAAGGGCTCGGCAGAGTATCTGGACAACGAAGATCTGAATTTCAAATTCCCCGAGGAGATCGATCAGGCTAAAAGATTAACTGAGGCAGTACTATTGATAACCTTGTTCAGTGAAGAGACTGTTGGTGAGCGCAGAGCCGATCTGGCGCATTCGTGATGGCCCCAATAGGGGATCTCTGTGCCTGGTGTGATTCAAGCTGGGGACCTCAGGGGGATCAGGTAGTCGGAGCCATTTTCGCCCGACGGAAAATTGACGCCGGTAATATGGAATTTCAGTATACCTCAGGAACAAGGTAGAGATGGGGAATACTTTGGAATGGAGGTATTGAATACAATTGCCAGTTGAGCGCTGATGTGGTGATGGTCGTGTCACAGCGCGTCACGCATAGATTATTTCGGGCAGTGCTGTGGGAACAGGACTAACGGGAAGGCGGTGCTATAAGAAGGGCAGGAGGAGAGGGAGCTGCAGAAAGATCATTCAGCTGTGCGGCAGTGCTGTTAGTGAATCAACCCGGGCTAACAACGGGGAGATGATACTGTTTTAGGGCGTCTTGTCCGCTATTCCTCTTGGGTGATATTTGGGGGGCGTCGGGTCCAGTGGTATATATTGCAGTGCGGTGGTTTCAGTACAGCGCTACCCTCTGTGACCTTCTTAATACCCCACCGCAATTCTCCAGGACATATCATGGCCATTACGCCAGTGATCAAGCCATACCGTGACGATGATAACGGAAACGAGGTCGAGGAGTTTGACTTCACTCTTCCCCGGGACGACGCGGACGTTGTTCTCGTGTCGGGAGACAAACCAGCTAGTGAAGCCAAGGCGTTCTATGTGCATAGAATGGTATTGGCGGCTGCTTCACCATTTTTCAGGGACTTGTTCGGGTTGCCTCAGCCGAAATCGATTGCTTGCAGTTGCGACGGTACAATGACCGATGGGAAGGCGGTCGACTCAGACCTTCCCCGGATAAGACTGACGGAGTCGCACGTGATTCTTTCGCTCCTCTTACGCCTCGTTTATCCTC
Source organism: Amanita polypyramis BW_CC (assembly GCA_001691755.2). Taxonomy (NCBI): domain Eukaryota; kingdom Fungi; phylum Basidiomycota; class Agaricomycetes; order Agaricales; family Amanitaceae; genus Amanita; species Amanita polypyramis. Next base: position 34,719 of record JNHY02000084.1, on the reverse strand, counting down.
TTCCCAAGCCACATTTGAGCCGGAGCACACTCCCCGTTCCGATGCTCTCGGACCTCCTTGGGGCGGCCACTAAATACGTCATGTCATTCCCGTTGTCGTATCTTTGGTCCGTTACCATGGCCCCAGGCGCAGGGTATTTGGAAGAGGATGCAACGCGGGTATATGCTATTGCATGCCGGTTCGAGATGGAAAATGAGGCGAAAGAGGCGATGCGATGGGCTATGAGGAAGGGTGTGGATGTGGCAAGTATGCCGCTTGAGGACGAGTGGAGGTGGGTGAGTGCGTGGGAGTATAAGAGGTTGGAAGGGTGGGTGGGGGAGAGGCGGGAGGAGGTGATAAAGGTTATTCAGGGGTGGTACAAAGCAACTGCCGAGGCGGATGTAGTGTTGTTCGACGAGGAGGTCGCTCAAGGAGAGGGGCTCCCCAAGTGCATGCAGTGTAATGGGTCTCCGTTTACGTCCAAGGAGGAACCAAAGTGGTGGACCGAGTTTGTACGGCGAGTAAGCGAGAGGGAGAAGCCCGGCATGTGGTTGGGCACCGGGAGGATGTTTGAGATGGACTTTCTGGCCGAGGTCGTGAGGGACGCTGGCTGTCCCCGGTGTGCAGGGAGCGTCCTGAGCGCGTCACGATTCCTTGGTGCGCTGCGCTGCGCGGTGGCGGCTGTTGTGGACGCGTAGGCGTTGTTGGATCCGGGGCTCACATGCACATGATCCATCCGAGTCTCTTTTCTCTCACTCTTCTCCCTCCACCACCATCACCACCATGGCCTCTGCACAGCTAGCTACTTTCAAAGTCCCAGAGATTCACAATGAACCTCTCGTAAGTCTATAACTTACCTTATTTATTGGCGTTATTGTATACCTGTCTATGTATTTCGTTCTTATCTGTAATCTAATCTCTTACTTTAATGCCGCAGAAAAGTTATGCCCCAGGCTCCCCAGAACGAGCGGCCTTGCAGGCTGCTATTATTCAAATGGAACAGGAGTTGCCCTTTGAAGTGCCCTGTGTCATTGACGGAAGACCCGTATGTCCCCCGCACTTCCCCACACTTCACTTACCTGAGCACTTACCTCATCCAGGTCGAAACCGGCAATCTAGTGAAACAACCACTCCCACACAACCATGCTGCCCATCTGTGTGCATACCATGAAGCCTCCCCTGCACACATCTCGCAAGCCATCACCTCCTCCTTAGCTTACAAATCCACTTGGGAAGCTACTCCCTGGGCTGACCGTGCTGCCATCTTCCTCAGAGCAGCAGATCTGATTAGCACCAAGTACCGGTACAAGCTCATGGCTGCTACCATGCTTGGCCAGGGCAAGAACGCGTGGCAGGCTGAAATTGATGCTGCAGCCGAACTTATTGACTTTTTCCGCTTTGGCGTTAAGTTTGTCGAGGAACTGTATGCGCAACAACCACCTAGGAATTCACCTGGCGTTTGGAAGTGAGTCCACAGGCGCATATATCCTGTGTTTGCCTAAATGCTATCGGCTTTATAGTCGTGCAGAATACCGTCCCTTGGAAGGCTTCGTCCTCGCCGTTTCTCCCTTCAATTTCACTGCCATCGGCGGCAACCTCCCTAGTGTACCCGCCCTCGTCGGCAATGTCGTCATCTGGAAGCCCTCGCCCGCCGCCACCTACTCCAACTACCTCGTGCATCAAATCCTGCTAGAGGCTGGCCTTCCCCCCTCCGTCATCCAATTCGTCCCTGGCCCACCCGCCGAAACTGTCAAACACGTCCTCTCTCATCCAGAGTTCTCCGCACTCCACTTCACGGGGTCCACATTTGTCTTTAAGGAACTATGGCAAGACATCGCAGCCAATATTGACCGGTACAAGACTTTTCCTAGGATCGTAGGCGAGACGGGCGGCAAGAACTTCCACCTTGTGCATCCCTCCGCAAACGTGTCGAACGCCGTGTTCCAATCCGTCCGCGCGGCATTCGAGTACCAGGGCCAGAAATGCTCTGCCCTATCAAGGCTGTACGTCCCTGGCTCGCTATGGATAGCTCGGAACGGGTTCAAAGAGCAGCTCCTTGCCGAGGTCGCCAAGATCAAAGTCGGGCCCCAAACCAGCTGGGAAAGCTTTATGGGGCCTGTGATCGGTCGACCTGCGTACGACAAGATTATAGGGTATATCTCCAAAGCGAAAGAACAAGGCGGAGAGATCTTGTTTGGAGGATCCGGCGACGACTCAACAGGCTACTTTATTCAGCCGACTGTTATATTGACCAAGGACCCACACAGTGTGACAATGACGGAAGAGATATTCGGACCTGTGTTGACGGTGTACGTCTTCCCCGATGAAGAATTTGACAAGACGGTCGAGTTGGTGGATCAGACAGGACGGTATGCGCTGACAGGTTCGATGTGAGCAGCCCTCCTTTCTCTTTTTCTCCTGCTTGGTATATCCTCTGACTCTGCGTATGCAGTTTCTCAACCGATCGTCACGTCCTTCTGTCCGCATCTTCCCGCCTCCGCCACGCAGCTGGCAACATTTACTACAACGACAAATGCACGGGTGCCGTCGTCGGCCAGCAGCCGTTTGGTGGTGCCCGCGCGAGCGGGACGAACGATAAGGCAGGCAGTATGAACATCTTTACTCGGTTCGTCAGTATAAGGAGCATCAAAGATACGTTTATACATTTGGAAGATGGCTTTGGGTATCCGTCCAATTTGGTGTAGGTAGTTCATACTTAGGGAGTAAGTTATGTCAAGTGTGAATATGTGAAGATACATGTATATATGGAGATGTATTCTATTGCTTGTATTCGTCACCTGCTTGTATGAGAATTGCAATATATGTCACATTCTGTTGTACTAAACTACATTGTTCGTTCTTGGTAGATGGCGAGATATATGGTCTACATGGCAAGAAATGTGATACTACTACAGTGTAGGTTGTATAGAACTTGGACAAGAAAATGGGAATATAGGTCTGGCCATTGTCCAAAAGCACCAGGGAGGAAAATTAGAGTTCAACGTTGGACCGCGTTTGGCACGGGTGGAGTGAAGAACGTGGGATTGTTGCCGACTGGGTGACCAAATCCAGGGTTAGGCGGTCGGACAAGAGCAAAACCAGGAAAGGCACCAGGAGCTGCAGGAGGGTGTGGCTGGCCATTAGGATTTGGATTCGGGTTACCGGCCCCCGCCCTGGCACCATCACCATTACCGCCACCCTGCCCATTTGCAATGGCTCTCCCAAACAGTCCACCAGGTCCGACGGCTAGAATGACACCACCAGGTCCAATTAACACCTCTCCAGGACCAGGCGGAGCACCAAAAAAGAAATCATCGCCATTCCCTGGCCGCTGTCCGCCACCTTGCGCCCCTCCCACCGGATTCCCAGCCCCACCCACATCCAAAAACAACGCTCCAACCCCATGGGCAACTCTCAAATGCCTATAAGTCGCATTCCCATCGTTGAATGCCCTACCACATATCCAACACATATGCGCACCACACCGACACCTTACATGATTACACCCGTCCGTTTTCTGAATCCACACTGAACATGTTGGGCACTTTTTCGCTCCGTTGGTCGAGGCCCACTGGGCGTTGAGTATGTCATTCTCAGAGGGATCCTGCGCCTGGCGTTCGGCGCAGGTCAATCCTGGATGTGCGGGCTTGTGGCATGCCGTGCACAAGTCGAGAGCACAGGAGGGGCATGTGGCGGTGAGGACTGTTCCTGGCCTTCCCGTGTCCGTACTGGCGCGGTAGAGCTGTGTACACGTTGCCGTGGGACAATATTTGTATTGTTCAACATTTTTCCCAACGTGTGCGCTCAAAGCTTTCTCGACAAGACTGTTAAATTCCTGAGGGGAGAGGGCGGACTGAATAATAGGTATGGGTATCATTGTCTGACATCTGTCTTCGTTTCCAATACAGGTCAACGGGTATTTGTTTCGTTCAGGAGCTGTGACGAGGAACTGGTGCAAGCATGTTGAACAATACACGTGTCCACAAGTGAGTCGTTGCACTGGCCCATTGGCATCGGAAAAATCGTCCAGACAGATAGGACAAGATGTGTCGATTTCATCGAGTCGCATAGATCGCTGATAGTTCTCGATCTGTCCCTTGTGTTTCGCAAGAAGCTCCTGAACTGCTGGGAAATACGATCCATCGTGTTTGAGCATACAATGACCAGGCGATATGTCGAGAATCACATGTCCCGCAGGGCCAAACCGTTCTCTTAATGTGGCCAAAGCACCGCTCGTTTGCAAAGATCGTATTAAAATACGGTCTGCTGCAATTACCCGTTGGGCAAGAGCTGTTCTAACGATATCCGTTTTAATCAAATGGACCGCTCTATCCAATGACCCTTGGTCTTCAGCAAAAAGCCTAAGTGTTCGTGTTGCCCAGGAAAGTTCAATGAGAGAAATGCCTAAATGAATCTGAATTGCATGAAGAGTGGCCCCTGATGAACACGCCCAACGCCAATATGACGCTGTTGGATTCCTATCCAGTCTAATATTGTCCACTCGGACTATTAACCTCCCGTCTTCTGCTCTCTCGCCGACTGGTGGAATACATCCGTGATTTGAATGCATGGACGATATGGCCGACTCGATTCGGTGTTGTTCAGCAATGGAGTTCCAATAGTGCATATAATGATGCTCCAGTGGAATATATACTGCATGATGGATAGGCTTTCCAAAGGGCAGATAGCATCGTAATATAGGATAATCCGGTTTAATCCTCCGTCCGGAAAGTGACTCGCAAGCTTGCTTGACGGATTTCCACGAATTTAAGGTCACACTGAGAACACCGAACATGCGTCCTGCATAGGAAGCAACGCGGTTGAATGTCTGATATGGATCCAGTCCCAAATGCTGCATTACACTGGCAATCACGTCTTGCTTGTTATCATTAGGTTGGATAAGGATGGACTGAGCCCTCGAACAGGAGTAAAGTTGGAAAGGATTAAGGCCATTCGGAAGGCCGGCCGTCTTGACGAGCGTTGTACCTTGCGAATCAGGTCCTGGCATCACTACGTGCGCTCGAAGTGAGTGGCCTTCAAGACCATGGTTGTTCAAATGTTCGACGAAGCTCTGGGCTGTCTGGGGGTCGCGGTAGGAAAGCAGGGCGACCATAGACTGCGACTCTGGAGCCTCCCAACTCAACGTGAGTATATTTGACCTCACCGATTGGATAGCTGGCAACGAATTATAACCGACAACGTTGAATTCGACTTTTCTGCCTTTGAAGGTTGAGCCATCAAGCCTACTAGCGAGTTGTTTAGCGGCGTCCTTTTGAGCGAGGATCGAAGCACTGATTGTTCCATCACCATATTGTTGGGTACCTATAACACGAAATGACTGGGGGCGAACGCCTTGGGTGGAGAGTAGCGTTTCAATCTCCTTCGGTATTGCGTCGAGGGGAAGATTCTTCATTTCAATAAGGCAGGTGTCAAACCCGCATTTGAGCGAACGAACAGCGAGACCAGCTCCAAGCGTGACGAACGATGAACCCAAACCAATGTGTGGAACTATAACGGCTGAGTCCTCCTCCGCAATCTTAAGCCATTCCATGTCAAGTTCTAGAGGTGACTTGCTTTCAGGCTTGGAAACGGTCTCCTGGGAAGAAAATTCGTCCAACCAAAACTGATTCCGAGAAAGAAGTAAAATACTAACTGGCGCTCCCGACATAGCTTGGTTACCTGGCTCATGGCGGTGTTCTCTCGCTTGCTGCGCAGGACAGGGCGTCTGCGGAAGGAGTTCAGATGCCCGCCCGAGAGATGTTTGGACTGGAGAGGTAGTATTGTAGGACTCGCCCATGGAAACAAACCAGGAGGGAGGTTCTGCGGGCTCGGAAATTGGACTATATCATTTCATGAAAGAAAGTAGTATTTCTTTGATAAATACCTTGCTCTGTGTTTTGTTGTGGGCTCGAGCCCGATGCCGAGCTATAATACTAGAATCGCCCGCCAACGATGAGTGGTAGTCTTGTGAACCCTTCATACTTTCATGCTTAAGACCGCAAGGGTCTGGACGTTGTGTTGGGTTGCAATATCTCCATGAGGCACTGTTTGGCAGGGCCATCTGAATGAAACAAATGCCCGTTGACTCGCACCCACGCTCAAGCAAAGCTGAAGAAACGAAGAAATGAGGTTCATATTCGGGGATCTGCTTGTTGGGTCGACTTGAAGGTAGTCTCTTCTAGCACCTTATCGAGCGTTGGAGATGTGGTATTTTCGTATTTTGGGCTGCATTTTCATGTTTAGACTGAACGCCCAACACTATCCAAAGGGCTGGAGCTGATCCGTTTCGTTCTTTAAACCATAGTTATACCAGAAGTACGTTAGTGTGGAATCGGGAGGGATTGCCCGCGGCATATGGTGACATATGGGGATGGCTGGTCGCTGAAATAATATGAGAAGTTGCAATGGTTCAACCCGTCTGGGAAATCTGCCGCTGCCGCAGCCATTTCGGGTTTTGGTTCAACCGTTTTCCCGTTCAGTGCATTCCCCTGATTCTCTTTCTCTCTATTGTTCCAGTGACTTTGGCTCTGGATAGAGCTCTTATTTGCAGCGACTTGTCGTTGGTTTGGCTGTCGAGGTTGTCGACGTCGACAATGTTAACTTGGATATGCTTAGCCGTCGCGGCTCCGCACCGTAGGCCGTACGGCTTGGAGGACCAAGAACAATAATGTTTGTGGCTCCGCCAAGTCCGCTTGCGCTAAGAAAGGGATAGAGATACCGACGCTAACTCTAAACGTCTATTATGTGTCATGGATATGTTTAACACCGCCATGACAGCTCCCCCGAAAGAGACCCCATCCTCCGGAGATCAAGACGTCGAAGTATCGCAACCACCCACCGACTCTATCTCTTCTCTTGCTTTCTCTAGCCAAGCAGACTTCCTCGCCGTCGGAAGCTGGGACAACAGCGTGCGTATCGCGCTAGCTTTCTTTGTAGATGCTGTCCAACTGCCAACTCAGGTGCGAGTTTACGAGGTGGCTGCCAACGGTCAAACACAAGGCAGAGCCATATATCAGCATGGCGGACCAGTTTTGAGTGTTTGTTGGGACAAAGTACGTATGCGAAACGTCGTATTCAACACGGTCTTAATCACCGTATAGGAAGGACGCAAAGTATTTTCTGGTGGGGCAGATGGTACTGGTCGTATGCTTGATCCTGCCACAGGTCGGGTCACTCAAGTAGCCCAACATGATGCGCCAGTCAAGACCGTCAGGTGGATTGATGCACCTCAAGCAAGTGTCCTGGTCACTGGCAGCTGGGATAAAACTGTCAAGGTGAGTGATGAAACTACGCGTCCAAATTACTTTATATATATATATCTAACCCGTTTTGTAGTATTGGGATCTCCGTTCGTCTACTCCTGTAGTAACCGTGGATCTGCCCGAGAGGTGTTATTCTCTGGATGTGCAATATCCACTCATGGTTGTCGGAATGGCTGGACGTCTCATTCAGATCTTTAACCTGAACAATCCTGGCACTGCGTTCAAAGTGAATAATACTCAATCGTGGTTCTAAGGAAAAATAACTAGTCTTTTCAATAGACCATACAATCGCCACTCAAAATGCAAACTCGAGTAGTTTCATGCTTCTCTGCCTCAGATAAGAGTGGCTTCGCGCTAGGTGGTGTCGAAGGAAGAGTCGCTATTCAGTGCGTTCTCTTCACCAGGAGTTTCCTCCCTTCGTCTCATGTCCTCCCCCCCCCCCTTAGTTACACTGAAGAGAAGGACAGTGTGTGAGTTGGATGCCTATCTTGAGAGACTACGACCTGAACGTAGTCCGCATCTTAGGAATTCCTATACCTTTAGATGTCACCGTCGTGACGCTGTCCCCAACGTAAAAGATCACAGCCTCGTCTATGCAGTGAACGATATCTCTTTCAACCCAGTTCATGGAACACTTTCAACCTGCGGTTTGTACCCGGCCCTTAGTCATATTCGGCCCCGCTTAGTCGATCTTAGGTTCTGATGGCACAATCTACTTCTGGGACAAAGACTCGCGCAACCGACTGAAATGTCAGTTAATCGGGCATATGGAATTTCCAAACAAGGATAAAACTGACTATATATTTAGCTTTCGACTGTGCCCCTGGTCCAATCCCCACCAGCACTTTCAATCGCAATGGGACTATCTTTGCATACGCGATATCATACGATTGGTATAAAGGACATACCGGAATGACGCCGAATATGCCGAACAAACTTATGTTACATGCATGTAAGGATGAAGAAGTCAGAAAGAAGCCTAGGAAGACGTAAATTTTCCCTTTCGTTTGTAGTCGACAATTGTATTTTTGTCAATGATCATCTGAATGATTAATTGTTAAAAAAATCTGATATATGACTTTGATGATGGTGAGTCCATCAGCCGACTTCTCCTCACACATGTAATCGAACTACTCCTATCAGCTGATTATCAATTAATTGATGCCCTGGACCAACAAAACATTTATTAACCATTCCGATAGTCAGTACATCCTAATCGTCCCGCCATCGCCGCTAACAGCTAATTTAGGTACCTTTTGAGCCCTAATTAATCTCATAATCGAACACTCCCCCATGTGTACTGTTCAAGTGGCTATAGGCAGTACTAGAATCATTGAACGCAGCCAGACAGACCCAACAAATGTGGGCACCACATAGGCACTGCACACGATTACATCCCTCTATCTTCTGGATCAGTACGTCGCACCTGGAGCATCGCTTAGCCCCTGATGCGGATGCCCATTCCTGATTTCGCCGTTCCTGTTCAGCAACGTCGTTCAGTAAATTCCACTCTTCACACGTCATCCCTTCGTGCGAGACGTTTTTGCAAGCAATGCAAACTGAAGTGAAGCAGGAGGGACACGTGAAACATTTCCGGTCCCCGTCGCAACGATACACTTGACTGCAATCGGGCGTTGCGCAGTACTTGAATTTATTTGGTTGCCTCTCGATGTAGGTTGTCCCAGCGACCTCCACCAGTTGATCAAACTGCTGCGGCGAAAGGAACCTCCGGATGACTGGAATGGCTATAGGTGTCTTGCACCTGTCATCGTCGTCCACGCAAACCAAAGGGAACTGTTTCCTGCCAATCGCAGACGTTAGGTAGTGGCGAATACATGCGTCGCAGTACAAGTGTCCACATCCCAATAGAACAGGGGCGGAGACTTCATCCTGACAAATGGGACATAACTTCTGGTCTCTGTTGTTTACGATACTTCGGAAATCATTCTTCGATTCTTCAATGAGCCCGTTAACGATGTGTCGCGCTTTTTCACCTCCACCGCGAATCACCAGTTTGCATGCCGATTTCAACTCGAGGGTCACTGTATCATCTCCAAACATTTCCTTCAACACCGGCAATCCTTTCCGCATGAAAAAACCAGCGCTGCGCCGGTTGATATAGATTGACCATTCGAGAGACTGTAAATGTTCTATCTCGGCTTTGACGAGCTTGAGAGCGTCTTCATGCGCGCCGACATCCGCGAATATCTTCAATGTTTGTGTTTTCCGATCAGGCCAAACAAAAGCCGTAGTTCGAGAGTACACGCTGTCAAGGAATTCTCGCCCAGCGGTAGACGCAAAAGATTGATGCCACAAGGCCCCGTCCACCTTTTCACCTGAGGTTAGGTTCTCTATCCGTACTTTCAATGCACCCACAGCTTTCCTATCCTCTCCTGAAACTCGAATAATTGCACGCTCAGCGTTATTCTCTGTGATTCGAACAAAGGCCGCTTTATCCTTCTCCTTCTCCACGATTGAATCCCAACGGGATTTTTGTGCACGATACTGACGAAGAGGAATTGTGATGGTATACTGATGTGGTTGTGGCAACCAAGCGCGCAAAGTGGGGAACTCGGACCTAATTCGTTTCCCTTCGAGTGTTTCATAGACCTGCTTGGCCTGCTCCCATGTACCAAACCGAACGTGGACCTGCATTGCGTTTTTATTTTGCTCTCCGGGAACGATGTCGTATGCTTCCATTCCACCCATTTGCTCCATGTGGCACTTCAACGTTTCGTGTAGCTGTCCCAAGTTGTATATGGGTGATTTGATTGCCCGTATCTCGCTAGCGTTAGCGAAGGCCCGTACCTCTGTAGGTTCTACCTCCGGCGCTAGGCCACTTATCTTGACGGATGTGGTGCTTTCCAGCGAGATGGACTTGGTTCGTCCTTGATCTAACTCGGCTTTGATTCTCCGCCCACTAAATACAGCCTTTTCCATTGATTTTACAGCTTGCTGCGCGTCAGACGGGGTTGCGTAGGACGCAATCATCGAAAGGGATGGAAGGTTCCAGGAAATGGTAAGTACGTTGGCATTTTTGCCGGAGGATGCGCCCATCTTGTTTGGCCCGGAATTTTGGTCAATCGTCAAAGACAAAGTTTCCCCCCCCAATTCACTACCATCCAGGCCAGCAGTAAGGACAGCACCTATTTCTGCTTCTATCATGATCTTTGCCTCCACCTTTCCATCTACGTGCCGTAAATTAAGTAGGTAGAACGCGGCGCGATTCACGCCTTGTTGGATAAACAATTCATCTACCTCGCTATCCTTGACGTTTTTGGGCAAATTCTTGATTGTTAAGTAGCAGCAATCCGAGGCGCAAAGAATATGTCGAATATCCAATCCTGTACCGCAGGTGATTACAGCCGATCTAGCCAACACGATATGCTTGGTGGTGACGCCGGCCTCGTATGCAGCTACCTCCGCCCGTTTAGCCTTTAGTTCTGCTTCCATTTGCGCTTTCCGTGCTTGGTTCTCCTCCTCTAACCGAGCTTTCCTGGCTTGACGGCCTGCTTTGTGGTGAGCTTGTTTTACATTCGTCTCCTCTTTAATCTGTTCTTCCTTTGCCTTTGTCTCGGCTTTTAGTTGACTTAAAAGTGCTCTGAATTCCGCCTCGATCCTTCGTTCACCTTCCCGTGCCTTGACTTCAGCCTTTAACTGGTTCAGAAGGTTTGTGAATTCTCTTTCCTCCATTCTCTCTCTTATATATACCCCTTGTTTTGTTTCGGTTCCAGACTTAGTACCGGCGTCAGTCATTTTTTGTTTGGCTTTCCCTCGGGTCCTTGCCCTCCGATTCCCAGATATCGAGTTACCCACTGTCATAGAGGGTGGGATAGTCTATGCGCAGGTCGTTGATGAGATGCATATGACTCATGATCGCAAAGAGCGTACCTCCGCACTCCAGCCATTTGATTCGACTCTTCCCCACTTATCTGGAGTAGAGCTTGTACGGCTCGAATCACCGGGGACGTGATCGCCCATGGGATCTCATGCGCAAGTTTTGTCCTATACAGTTGGCTGATGAGGCGTTATCTGAGTGAGGGCATCCACAGCCAAGGTTATCGTCACCCCGTGGACAACACGAGGCAGGGCGCCAATCCATGGACCAATTGATATTTATATCTCAAGCCCCAGATTGAATGTATGGCTATCACGTAACCTGAGAAGTACCAACCGAGTGAAAGATACCGTAGGGACAACTGATGCAGTCCTCCAGTGGTGAACCGAACGGTGAAAGTGGTGAGAGCGAAGTTGTGATGGGCGATGAGTAGTTTGTAGAAGACGATAAGATCTCCACAGAAGTATAGTTGGATTACGCCAGCCAACGGAAAACAAAGCCCCAAGCAGTCACTAGTCAAAGTTTGGACTTAACGTGATAATATGGGGTTCGTAACAATCACTCTGTCGTTGTACGGAACAGGAACAAGCACAGCGGATATGGTGACGGCACAGGCGAACGACGCGATCCGAGAGCCATTTTTGACCGTGCATCAATACCACAACTGAATCCGTTAACAAGTCCCATACACCAATTTGATTCTACAATCGCATGCAGTTTCCGGTACCGTAATACCAGACGGGTGATAAGTATCAGATTGATTTTTTTTTTTTTTTCGAGAATCAAAACGCATTTACATTGCGAGGTAAAGAATACAAACACGAAACATGTAAGTAAGAGACAACTATTGTTCAAATAGTGATTGTGGTCCGACTGTAAAGTCATGAAAAAACATATGTAAGTATGAAAAGGAAAAAGGAAATAAACCCTATCCCACTCCTTCCGGCGGTGACCGCCGTTTGATTCTTCTCCAAAAATTTCTTAAACCATCTTTATCTTTCGTAAATTCTGAAATCGGTTGTTGTAGTGTGAGCAATCACATAAAATGTGAGTTCGGTTGTGAAGTTTATCATCGAATTTGCAAATGGGGTTGGACTCCGGATGCCATCTTCTCCCGTACTCTCCTGTAGGCGCATGGTTGGTTATGATTCTCGTCAATCTCGCCATCAACTTAATATCGCCATCCGAAGCGTCGTAAAGGAGCTTCCTTTTGCCGTGAGATGATGCTATTCATTTGTTGTTAACTTTAAGGCGTAGATAACCTTGTCCCAAGGCATTAGGTGTCTTCGAAGCTGACTGCCACTTGTCATATTCTGCATTTTTAATTTCTTGGATCTTAGAGAGGACAGTAGACTTAACGACTGCCTCGTCTAGGCGTTGCTATCTTATCGACGTGTTCGTTTTCCAGAATTCCCATATGGCTGGGATAGTATCGGAAACTTACGACCCCATTGTCGCACCTCGTGACATCGTCACTGGGTCTCAACTTACTATGTACCATCACTTAGCCATTGATGCCTTCGTCCATATCCTTGACAACAGACAATCATGATGATTTTTTTGTATAGGTTCACAAACCGGTCGTGCCCTGGTGCTTGACCTCCTGTACTGGCACATTAGAAGCTCTTATCCTCACAGTGGTGAGGAAACTCGTATTTCCCCCGTTCACCTACTGGGTGTATATATCCGATAATATAACGGTAGAGATGGGCGAATAAAACATGGGGTGGATAGTGCAGGGCACCCAACGGTTGAGATTAATCTCAGGAGACTCCGGTTCCGATCGGGTAGAGAGCAGCGGTGGAGATATCTGCGTCTAAACATGTTGTCATAACAACCTTCGGAGTCTGGCTGCCACAGATAAGTAGACATGGAATAGGTCGCTTTCGAACAGAGCTGGTCTCTCACCCCCCCTACTACCTCCTCCAATTGTGGGTTTTTGAATACTCGTCACCCCTCATTTTCTAACAGCTTTGATTAGTTTTCCCAACCCCTAGACATGCTGTTCTCGTCTTTTCTCTTTTTCTCAGTGTTCTTGAGGTTATTAGTCATTGCTGTCCCACTCTCTGATGGGCTTAATTCGGACGGATTTTCATATGCCATTCCTAAACTCCTGGTCAGTCTTCCATGCACTTAAATAAAGGAATTATTGACCATTATATATTAAGAAAACAACAGAGAACACTAGTCATCTGGCCAGAATTATTGGCCACCATCCTGTTAATCATACTCTCCCTTATATACCGTTTCTATTGCCGCGGGCGTCCAGCCATCATGAAACCCCGAATCTAGTGGAAGATCCGGTCAGTCATCTATTAGATCACTAACCAGAGTGTCTTCATCTCACATCCAGGGCCATACCGGGAGGAGCGACGATCCCCAGTTTAAATTGGGCGAGATAGTCCACGTTCATCCTGAGGCCTTGGTCAGTACTCTATAATTTTAATAAAGGAAGTATTAACTATTTACGTTCAGGGAATCAAAAAAAACATGAGGCATCCAGCCGTAATTGTTGACTACCATCCTAATCATGGGAAACCTTACAGTGTTGCCCAAATGTCACATGGTTTGCCAGCAGACATGCCGCAAGAACCCACGAAAAAGTACCACAAAAAATTTGGGGCCAATGAAAAAAATGGTCGCAAGTCTATGATTCACGTTGGACAACCAGCTAGAGTTTCTCGGGAGCACATCCGGCTCAGTCGTGGCCGGATTGAGCCAGTGGGGCCCAAGAAATTCAAAAACCTCAGGAAAACAATTAGTGCGTTGGATTGAAGCGAGAATTTAATCATTACTTATTCTTTAACTGTAGATAAGACATTGGGTGGTGACCACAAGTGGGAAACGAAGCATCCCCGTGACGGTAGTAAACGCAGGTAGTAGGTGATAAAGAGAATTAGGCGGTAGATTACGAAGTATTTGAATAGGAGAATACCCTGCATTCTAGCGACTGTCAGAGAATCCAGGTGGGCAACCCATGAAAACATCGACGTTATTGAGTTCAGTACCGTCCTAGCTGCGTTCCACTAAATCTCGATCGAGCGAAAGTGTACCATTCAAACCTCAGGTTTGCGCAGATAACTTGCCCAACGTCACCACTCAAACTTTGCGCGCGACCGTTTCGTAGTACAGCGTTCAGTCCGATCTGCTAAAGGTTACTGTAGAGGCTCTCTCGTGCCTGCTTGTCGGATCAGCATCTTTCCAGCCTTAATAGTAAAACACCAAATATGCTGCTTAATGATTATCGTAGGTGATATATTAGACTAAAAACACAGATGCAAAAAAGTCAACGAAAAAAGTTATAGCTGTTAGCTACTAGTTCACCGGGGCTGCACTGTTCGTGGTCAATTTCGCGAATGCAGGGGATACACTAGGGAAATTACCTGTGCTCTACAAATCCGCTGTTCGTTATCCGGGAGGGGAAGGCGTACGTGATACAGGAAGCGAAGGGCACAGCATATTGCCATGCGCCTTCGAGCGGCAAGCAGAGCAAAACGAAACCGAGCAGGATGGACAAGTGAGTGTTTGCGGATTCCCGGCGTCATCGCGATATATTTGCATGCAAGTTGTAGTGACACAGTACTTGTATCGGTCGCGATGTTGAATGAGGTACAAAGCAGCCGCTGCCTCCACAAGTTCGTCGAATTCTACTGGTGAGAGTATGCTCTGCATTATCGGGATGGTTATCAGCCGTTGGCATTGCCGATCATCTCCTACACAGGTTATTGGAAACAGATCTCGTGCTGGAGCTGAGAGGAAATAGCGTTTCAAGCATGGGACGCAGTATTTGTGTCCGCAGTTCAGTTCAACGAACCTGCCAGCCTCGTGGCGGCAGACAAGACACTCCGCTTTCTTCTGCTCTTCAAATTGCGAATTGCCTCCCTGGATTTCGTCTACGAGGCGTTTTACGAGGTTGAATGATCGATAGCCACGGTATTTGAGTATGGGAGTTGAACACTCTACATCGAGCCAAACTGCATCATCGCCAAGCCGCTGTCTTAGCATTTCGAGCCTAGCACTTCCATTAAATGATCCTACGAGCCGCCGATCTATTTCAATCGCATAAACTCCCAGGCTAGACCGACGGACGAATTTGTCTATTTCGTCTGAAACCAATTCCATGGCACCTTGAGTTGTAGCGTGGAACGATAATGTTTTCTTCATCCAATCCCGCTTAATCATCAAAATCCCCAGATCTTTGCGAGCGAGGTTGTACTCGAAGAACTCTACGGTTTTCAAGTCTGACGACCAATCCCAACCGTCAAACCACCCAGAGTAAAGATAGTGGTATTCCACTGTTTTAGCCACGCTCGCCGTTCCCGATATCGCTGTGCTTCTCGCCGATCTAGTTATGCTTCCAGATTCGTGATTATTCCGTAGTTCAAGGGGTATGCAAAGAATGTATGATGTTTTTGGCTCATTGGGCCGTAGGGAGCACCGCATTACAGGAAAATGCGGCTTGAGTTTCTTCCCCGCAAGCATATCATGGACTTTCTTGGCCGATGACCACGTACCAAAACAAACCGTCGCTGCATTACGTATACACTTCGAGCTATAACTTGTGAATTCCAAGGATAATAGCCCAACACTAGATTCTAGCTCCCGTCGAAGGGATACATAGAATTCCTGCAAGTAAAAGTCGGATATCGTTGTCCGCAAAGCGCCGCGGGAGGGGAATTCCCAAGTAATGCTGAGGATATAAGGAGGTGCTCCGGGAAGTGAAAAGTCGTCAACAACATTCGCGCCTATAACTTTGTTCCGGACGACCCCCCCATTTAATCTATTCGCCACGGCCTGTTTCCGGACCGCTTCAACAACAGCGGTGGCACTAATCGTGCCATCCCCGCATTGTCGAGTATCCAAGATACAAAATCGCGTGTCCAAGTCAGCGAAAAGTCCTTCGACTTCGTTCTCCCGTACGTCGAGCGGTAAACCATGTATCGCGATAAAGCCGTTATTCATACTGCACATCACAGACAAGATGTTTAGACCTGCTCCGACTGCGATCGACGTCGAGCCCCGGAGTAGGCGCTGCATAGTAAAATTATTTTCCCTGATCGCAACATACGCATGCATCTCGGCGAACGATTTAGTAATTGGAAAAATTCTAGAATCCACGGGCCGCCATATGTGGAACGAACGATTCACACATCTCGTGCGATGTCGGTCCAGGACGGTAAGGGCACCGTCCGAAACAGGTTTGACCTTCGGAACAACTAACCCGGTTTTTTCGGTTTCCCGCTTGACTAATCTTAGCTCCTGCTCTACCTCCACCTGAGCTCGATTTGCTTTTTCTGCCTCTTGGAGCGCTTGCGCTGCTCGGCGCTCCGTTTCCAAATTTGCTTTGGTTGCTTCCTGAGCTTTTCCCTCCGCCTCCACCTTTGCTCGACTGGCTTCCTCCGCCTGTGTTTCTGCTTCTCGTTGCGCGTCAATCGCCTGTTTCAATCTGTCCTCTGCGTCCAGACGCGCACGAACGGCCTCCTCTTTACCGTGCTCCGCTTGGGCCCGAGCGCGATGGACCTCATCTACCATGTTTTCCGCCTTTTCCTGTGCTCGGCGTGCTTTCTCTAGTTCTGTTTCCAGTTGCGCGTTCAACATCTTCACGATCTCCAATTCGAGACGTACTACTTTCAATTCGAGTAGGAACTGTGCATTGTAGGAAAATTCTGATCTGTCTTCACCACCAATTGTTGTAGTGCCGCTATGTTCTCGAGAGGAAGAGTCTGGAGTAGAGACAGAACGAGGGGATAATAAGGTCGGCGTTGAAAGAGGATCGGATAAAATGCTGATAGAGAAACGAGTTTCGTCTTGTATATATGCGTTATGAGCCCCCACGGTTTGCATAAAACGTGCATCGACGTCTAAATGAGACATATCCTACGTTGAAAAGATTGATAAATTGTATAATATTAACAAGTAAGAGACGTGCCACGACAATCCGATGAAGTAGGCCACAGTGTATTCCTCTCTTGCACCTCCCTGTCGATGCATAAGGGCGGCAGATTGGGGGCATGATCGACAGTGAGAGGTGGTCAAGATCGAGCCTCTAGTAAATGAATCGTAAATCGATGGTCGTTGGACCGCGGTTCGGATGTTATTCACAGAGCTTCCAGGGAAATGGCACAGAATACGGAGCGCGTGAATGGCTGAAAAGACATTCAAGCCTGCTTACGCAGTTATCTCTTGCGCAGTCCGAAAGAGCACGAGGGGTTGGTGGGCAACGGAACAAGATGGACCGCGATTTTATCCTCGAACCAGTCGTAACGCGTGAAACACCGGGGTGAAACACCAATTGAAGCAGTTATTGTTCAGGGGGAGAAGCATGGCTAGAAATATCATTGTATGGGGAGATGAAAGTCAGAGCAACAGATCAGACTCCAAAAAGTGCGGAGAAGACAAATAAATAAACTCTCCGTCGGGGAGTCGAACCCCGCTTTCGCGCGCTCAGGGTTGCTGACAGGCGCGTGTACTAACCGATATACTAACGGAGACATACAATTGATTCTCCTGGTGAATATATTACCAGTATATCACAGTGCCTTATCACGCAAAATTCCGACCCGCCACACTTCTCGAATATTACCAGTATACGTACTCGTGCCTTAATATTCCGACCCGCCACACTTCACTTGAAGTACATACATACGTACAGTACACATTCATACATCCCTTACGAAGCATAGAAACTGGGAATAACAAGCTTGAGGCCCTCCATGTACCAAAACGTCTTCGTCGCCCCTCCTGCTTTTAATTCCTCTTCGTTGACCAGTTGAACGAATGTCCCTCCAATACCCATGCCCACAAGATCGACTATCTTTTGGATCACAGCAGGGTCAACAATAACCTCAATCACGTCTTCGTGAGGATTATGCGGCATTTGCACCCCGGAAAATGCCATCGTCTCCGGTTTCTCAGGCGTACAGTCGGAAAAGACGCTATCTCCAGACGAAGGATCGACAACCCACCCTCTCGAGTTCTCCCAGATAATCTTGGCTTCTGACGGCTCTAGGTTGTCTTGTGCGTCTTCATCATAATACTCTTCCGGCTTCGGCTTCCTTTTCTCCTCGGTCTTCTGGCTTTCTTCAGTCACATTCTCCTCTTCCTTCAGCTTCAATCGTCGAATGGCTTTCTCGAATCTCTTTCCCCTGTATATTTCGGTATATACTCGCCTAATTTCATCAAGACTCTCGCCTTCAACAGGCACGTCCCATTCATTCCATGGCGCTAACACAATTCTCCCGAGTTTGCTTTCCAGTATCTCTTCTAACGTACCACTAGTACTCTTCCCGTTGGGCGCATGCACGCTGATGATCTTCCTCACACTCTCCTCCACCACGCCGGTGGCGTGGGTAGACGGCAGGCCATCCATTCCGAGGAAATTTGATATGGAGTACACGGGTACAATCCACTTGACCGCTTGATCGTCCCATGGACCACCCAACGAACCATAGTTTCCCCATCCTTCCCCACTGTCAGGACCATCATCAACTTTCATTCTGTTTTCCTCCTGCGGGTCGTCGCCCAGTTTCGTTCTCTTTCTCAATTTTTCACCATTTTCCCCGTCTTCGTCAATTTTTTCGCCTTCGGTGATCCCTGTACCAACAGGCTGGATAACATCAATAAACTCGCCATTCCCGACGTACTCGACACCAGGTTGCTCGAGTGTGGCATAGTCCATCTCAACACCATTGACGCTTTCCTTGTTCTCCTTTCCGTTCTCGACGGGATCTTCCATGGGTTGATACTTGAATTTTTCCTCTTTCGACCCGTATTTGTCCCGCAGGGCAAGGCCGACTTCACATGGAATAATTTTAGCGATGTCGCTAGTGCTTGGGAGTTCCATTTGCGCACGTTCCACGATGATAAGAGCTTTCTTTAGCCCCGCATCGTACTCTGGCAAAAGTTTATTCCGAAGCACGTAGCGTAAGAAGAAAAATAGGACGCGAGGCCCTGTGTGAAGGTTTGAATCAGACCTAAAGTGGGCGTGTCGTGAGTTCACCGCGTTGATAAAGGGATATGATTCCCCGTACCATATCAAACCTTCCTTACGCATATAGCTGGACAAGAACATTTTGACAACGGTTTCTGGGTCAACTAAGAAAGCCAACATTCGATCGTCCTTGCGCACATTCTCTTCCTCGATAGCAGCCGTTTCCTTTTCGGCCATCTTGTCTTGATCAATTTCGTCAGGAGGGCCCTCGATGCCATCTTGTTGAAGCAATATCGGAGCGTCATTTTCGAGAGGAAAATCATCAGAGCCATCATCTGATTCATCCTCAGGCGGGTTCACATTTTCACCGGATTTCTCGACAGCATCTCTGATGGCATTGGCCGCCTTTTCCTCTTTTATTCTTTGTGCGCGTATCCAGGCAGGAATAATGGCTTGTAAGCCGATAAAGACACTAAACTAGGCATGATATTATATATAAGTAAAAGATAAGGGAATGTTGCACAAACCTGTTCCCAAAGCTTTTCCGCACTAGGTTGGCGCGGCTCTGGTTTCGGCCAGGTTCTTGAGAGACGGAAGTCAGTGGAGGCCCGACACAACCTGTCAATCGCAGGGCTCTTCCTATCGTAATCGTATTATGAGCGATATTTGAAGTGGATGGTGGGCGAACGCAAATAGAACATACAAATTGTACGGTCCTGTAAATTTGCCGGCCTCTTCATCTCTCCAGATCTCCCACCATTTCGGCATAGGCGCAGTCGCCGTGGCTCCTCCCTTACCCTTGCGTTTCTTCGAGACAGTAGGCTCCAGGTCTTCCTTCTTCCTCAGTGCATCCGTCTTGCACTGATCCGAGACATGCCTGTGTTCCAGCGTTACCGTGGGTATCCCAGCGCCATCTACCTCTACACCATTTTCATTGGGACAGAACAACTTGATTCCCGTCTCTCTAAAGTCCTTGAAGGGTGTGATCGTGACACCGGGCGGAGCGGGAGGAAAAGGCGGGAAACGAATGAAAATTTCGTCCGCACTGGCGGTCTGTACAAGAGCAGTAGCAGCAGCCGCCATCGTCGTATCTACGGTGGCACAAGGATCCGCAGTCTTCTATTATTCGTATAAGTACCCAAGCGTTATCGGCTATCCCCGCGCCTTGACCTTCCAACATGTGACTATCCACGACTGCGCAGAGTTTCTTCTGCTGCTGCGGACATCGTGGACGCACGTTTACTTATTCGTTGAGCCAGCCCAGACGATTGGCCATCTCATCGAATCATATTTCGGTTATGTAATCCACTGCAGCATGATGACGCGCCGAGGATCCAAGGCCGGTTAAACCTCAAGCGCGTACTCTGCCGCTGACAAGATGATCTTCTTCCCTGCGGCAGAAAATCGCGCCTGGTATGTACCTATGTCTCATCGCACATGTATGGGGATCCTGAAGGATCTAGGATACTCGTAAAGTGCCTTATTATGGGCGATGGGGTCGTGTGCCTCATTCTTCCAGAGATTCGGCGGTGATCGGCTCCTGACATTAAAATATAGGATGCAGCACCGTGTTACACGGCTCATTGAGCGGGTCAAAAAAGCCGAATAGACCATTATGCGTCATCGTTGGACAAAAATTATGGTGTGAGTCGATTCTTGGAGCACCAATCAAAGACAATTACTATATCGGCCCCGGGGCCAAACCCGAGAGCAAGCTCGTGTGATGCTGAAGAATTTCTGTACTGTCTTACATGGGTAGGCTTCTGAAAATCTATGCCTAACGTTGGGCGTGATTTGAGTGTCTTAGATGATATGCTTTAAAATCTTAACGCGTCTCTCTTTTCTTACTGACCTAACCAACAGGCTCGGGATCTCGCAGGAGCAGTCGATCAGACTGGAAGAAGTTCTGGAGATCGCTTCACTTGATCATCCCGCAGAAATCCGGGGTTTTGAATTTTAAGGGGTTCAACTCTTTCGTGTGCGGACTAATTAGTGGTCTGTTATACATGGTATCTGATAGTGATATATTGGTAAGATGATAAAGGGGACATATTAGATTTCATGCGTATCTAGCTTCTGGTAGGGCACATGGATAAGCTAAACCTGGTATGAGAACGGGAAGGCGGTAATCTTCAGGTGTGGTGAGCAGAGTTGCACCAATCAGGAGAATACCTCCACAATGAAGACATTCTGAGAATGGTCTGAGTTGACCGAGCAATATCAGAGTATCGCATGAAATATTCGGAAATTGCTGAATGGCTGTATTGCCTATATCACGAAACCTGCTTTCCATTTCGGGATGCTACCGGAAACTAGAAGCATATGGGACGATAGTATAGGAAATACGCACGGAAATACGCACGGAAAGTTAGTAGCAGGATTAGAAATGTTCAATGGTTTCGTCAAGATCGCGATAACTGATGTTGCATGTCGGAGAGTGAAAATACGCATGGGTACGTAAAAACTTGACACATTTCCTACGCCATGCATGTAGATGAGACAACCTCTCCTACGGAAGAGCCGACCCTGTAAGTCGGTGTGAACTTGTACGTTGGTCCAACAACTCCTGGCACTGTCAACGGAGGTGCCGTTGCTATTATGTGCTGGGTGACCTCATCTTTCAGTTGAGCTTTCGAGTTCGGTGCATCAGTTGACTGAGCACGTCCTTTTGAAAATCTTTGGACTTTATATATGGGACCGCCACACAACATCATCTTCGTTCTTCTGCCGACAAAAGTCCATCCTTCTAAGAAACAGCGGGCATGTCAACGGTCCAGCCACGTTACGACCCTAAAGTCCTCCAGACCCTCAAGAAGGCTCGAATCGACAAGCTCAAGGCCACTCACCTGGCTCGGGCTCAGACCAATGGTAACAGGCGCGCTGCCGCCAGCAAGGCTCCCGCTCGTTCGTCGCGAGGCTAGCTTGGGCATTTCTAAAAAGTCCAGCCACGTGTCGACGGAATTGCCAAAACTAGCAGTACACGTGATGGCCATGCGTCGCGCGCTGCGTCACTTAAGATGTGTGCCTTTGACCCCTTGCTTTCTATCCACCACCTCCGCCATCATGATCTTTCGCCTCTTTTCACGAAAGCCACCCCAATCATTCGAGTCAGAACCACAAACATTGCAGGACAATGGCCAGGACGCACCCTCACCAGACTATGTTTCACACCAAGTGTTACCTCCACCTTCTCCCTCGCCTTCGCCTTCCGCCCCTTCTCCTCAAGTGACCGATCCCGCCACTTTACACTCTTTGATCCGTTCTGTGCCACCTCAAGTATTTCACACCCACAGCATAGACCGACTGGGACCCGATAATGTGGACCTGCTGTCGCCGACCATCCTTACGGCATTGACGTCGTTCTTCTCTACCCTTGTTCCACCGCCAAAGTTACACTGTGTGCGGTGCCATAAGTTCTACTTCGAAATCGAGAACACGGACAGGAGCTGTCTTGTGCCTCATGACGATGATAGCACTGAAGTGGAACGGGTATCACTGAGCAGGGCGAAAGATCTAGGCCTTTCCTCTGAATATGAAACACTCTGGGGATGCTGTGGTCGTACTGTCGAAGGAGATGGTGACATGGGCCCGCCAGATGGGTGGTGCTATGAGGGAAAACACACAGTGCGTTGCATGATCGCTTACGAACACATTGCCGACTCAGTTATGCATCAGACCGATATTAAGCGAGGGAGATTCCGCGCCGATTCTACACCAAATGATGATAAATTGGTATCATGCTCACGTCTGCGGTGCCCTGGAACGTTGTTATCGCCCACTCCATCGTCTGTACCCTCACAAGTGGCACGGATTGCCCGAAAGCGGGTACGACCTGAGGACGAGGCAGATATTGAAGACCCGTTATCGCAAACAGATGCAGAAAAGGAGAGGAACCCTAAGCGACGACGAAGAAGAGTGAAGAGCACAGCAACAGGCAGAAAGAGCCAGGGCATTGCTACTACCTCGGAAACAAAGATAGAGGAAGAACAGAAGATGGACGTCGATGTTCAAGCCCCTAGACAGAAACCAAGACATCGCAAACCTAGAACATCCACTGCAACAGATGGGAACGAAACCTCCGCTTCTGCGCCCCCTTCTACCAGACCTCGTAGAGCTAGAAGACCAAAACAGTCCACATCTACCTCCGAGAAACCCAACTCCACCTTTTCACCATCTCCGCTCGCAAAAGCGGAGACACAGCCCAAGCCTAAGAACAGCAACAGCTCTCTTAAGGTTCTGGGGCCTCCAAACAGCGTCCGCTCCCTCTCCGAATTGTCTTCGTTGAAATCGCTAAGCCCAGGTGCGACGCGCATCGTCCAGCGAGTAGCATATGTCGAAGTGCCTAGGCGGCCTACGATGTCGCCTTCACAGAAGACGGTTGTGGATACGGACAAGGAGCCAGAGAAAGGCGACCAATCCCCGCAAGCACAGCCACAGACGCAAATGCAGCCACAGCTGTCCTCCCACGTCAGTCGAGTGAGACCAAAAACTCTTGTGGAAGTTGTTGATACGAGTGTGGATACTGAAAGGGATACGTAAGCATTTAAGTCAAAACCCACCATTCTGACCTCGCATATACACTTACTTTAGAACATCATAACGACAGATCTTCCCTTTTTTTTTTTTTTTTCCCTTGCGAATGTTTTTTTATTCATATTACGGTGTATGTTAGTACATCGGCTTTTTTTTTTCCCGCTGGTCTGGGACATACTGCAAGTAGGGAATACTCGAACACCTTTTACTGCCTTTTCTGGTGTTATACATTATCATGCTCAATTTTTTCTCGAATCCTAAATGGTGTAGCATTTCCACGTAGCTACATGATATCTATGCACATTATACATACGTACGAATATCTTGTATTTATTTGCATGTCAGTTATATAGGGGAGAGTGAGAGCAGTCAAACGAGGGGTTGACAGGCTTTGGTGAGGGCCATGTGGATGCGGTCTATGCTGCATACATGTGCCAGTCGAGCCTGCGAGCCTGCAAGCGCCATCGTCTTTCGCTCTTGTCCATCCCATTCTCTTTCTTCGTCCGAAGCTAGGGACTCCTACACTCCCTGCCCACATGATTAGCTGACACACTAGTGACCGACGCTCTTTAGGACATTGAATAAGGCACTTCGTTTACAACAGCAATGAACCTGCCCGACCCTCTCTTCAAAGCCGAACCCGACTTCTTAGTGGAACGGTTCGCTCAGGAACTCATGGGACACAACATGGACCATCAATTGTCAGGCCAGACATGAGGACTGGGTAGCCAACCAACAGAGGCAGCACCGAGATGAACCTCCCCGTGAAGAGGAGCCCGACCAGAACAACAGAGGCAGGATGCCACCACAACCCCCCGACGAGGCAACCGATAAAGATGACACTCAATCATGCCTGTCGGAAAGCCGCCAAATTCGAATACATCAAACTATGGTATTTCACCAGAGAAGGTCTCGTCGAGGTGGCTCAACCCGTTACATCCACATCCAACAATACATTTGGCATCATTGCAAGTGACTTAGGAGTGGTACAACTCTGTCCCACCACAACCACCAAAGCTTCCAAGAACGCTCGGGGTGATGAAGCGCTTTCATGGGATCAGATCTCTTTCACGCCAAAAGTATATGTAGAGACACTCCAATCGAAAAAGTTCTTGCCACCAGCCAATGGCTGGCAGTTTGCCTTTCGATGATGACAGTTTTGCCATAGACACCTGCCTCTGTTTTGGCCTAGCCTCATCAGCAGGCATCCATGGAATCATGGGAGATGCTGGGGAAGACCTCCTAAGAGCGAGAGGCATCGGCCCATTACTCAAATGGGTTGATTATCATCTATTCTTCAGATTGCGCAGGGACTGCATCGATGCCTACAACTCCTTCCGCAAATACAAGGCCAGAACCATCATAGAACAAAGGGGGGCAGGCTCAACGAGGAGCTCGGTTATGGTTTCCTGGAGAGACGTGGCCCAACGGCAGACAAGAGGAATGGAGGACTCTCGCTTCCCGCTACAAAACTTCCCTCCCAGAATGCCCAACCATAGACATGCCTACACTATCGAGGACATAGATGACTACTCAGCTTACCTAGGCATCCCATGGCAGCAATTGAAGGATCTACCTTTCGACACGACCACCATCTACCTCATTTGGGACCTCGTAGCGCGTACCATCACATTATCTGATGCGAAGAAAGCCAAAAATCTCAAGGCGGTTGACGAGTGGCTCCAATGCTGAACTCACACCCTGAGAGAGCTAGAACAGCTCCATGGTAAGCTTCTACACACATCACTAGTAATACCTCAGGGGCGCGCATATATCACCGGCCTTGAGGCCATGCTTCCCCTGTTTCTCCGAAAACCACACAAACCCCAGACACCACCACACGCCCTCCAAAATGAATTAAAGTGGTGGAGAGCACACCTGCCATCAGCTCCCTTCCAAACGACAGAGTGGATGTCGACGCCTACTCAGATGCCAGCAACACTGGGATCGCTGGATTTAGATCCAAGCTGGTGAGCAAATGGCCAGGATATCAGATGGGCAGAAGCTGTCGCCTTTGAACTGCTCATCCATGCAGTCTCACGTCGTTTCACAGGAATTAGACACTTCCGCATCCTCGGAGACAACCGAGGAGTCGTCGAAGGGTGGTGGATCGGCCGGAGCCGCAGCCGACACATCAACGAAATCTTCAGACGGATACATGGCTTGAAGCGAGATCTGGAATATCAATCAAATTTGAGTATGTCCCAGCAGACCTACCCCCCCATAATCTCCTTCTCCCTCCCATCGAAGCCGATCAAGCCATCCGCCACTTTATCTCCGACCCCGTCTTGGCTCCGGATGGCCTGGACTGGAACTACTGCCCTTCAGACAAATCTGAAACAGACCACTGCGATAGCGCCGAGCCCAAGTTCCAGGTCAAGGACGAGTTTTTCATCATCCGAGAGCAGCAGTTTTAGCAAACGTAGGTCTGTCTGAGGCCAGACACAGCAACGCTTTCCCATCAGGCGATCGCCACAATCCCCCACCCTCCTCTTTTCGACCGTTCTGCCCAGCCAAGGATCGACTTCACCTATGGCGTCCGACTGCAAGCAGGATCCCTCTCGATAGCAATGGCCAACCCCAGCCTCTAACCCCTCCCATGTTGGCCAGAGCGGAAGCTGTACTCCAAACGACTTGGGCACCCGGCACCGTAGAGACGTATGGCACTGAACTCGCCACCTTCCACTGGTTCTGCGATTAATTACTTGAAGTCTTTGTGTCTGCGGTCGCCGGCGTCTACTCTCCCTCGACAATCAGCAACTACCTAGCCGGTATTAGAGCCTGACACATCATACATGGCCTTGACTTCAACACCCACAAACCAACCATGGATGCTTTACTCAAAGCAGCCATCGTTCTGACCTCCCCGGAAGGGGGGGGGAGATGCGCAAAGAGCCAAAAGACGTCCCTTCGCCTGGAAAGTTTGACTGACATCAAATCCCTTCTGGGCCTTGACAGACCCCTCGACGTGGCCATCTTTGCATGCCTAACCACAACCTTCGGGGGGACAGCGCGACTAGGCGAATTCACCCTCCCCGACAAAGACCGTTTCGACGGACCGACCCACATCGCTCGCAAGGTGGTCAAGCAAATCACTAACAGGGACGATAATGCCGTCTGGGTCTTCAGAGCCACGCACCAAAATGGAGATCACTGGAGAAGACATCTACTGGGTGCCCCAACCATCCTCCCTAGCCAACCCTCTGCCAGCGCTACATAACCATTTTCGAGTCAACGAACCTCCGCCAGATGGACATCTCTTCGCCTCCAGACACGGCCCGTCCTTCCGTCCACTGGGAAAGAAGTTCCTGAGCCGGATAAATGAGCTACTCACAAAAGCCAAGGACGCAATCCAAGGGCACAGCATCAGGATCGGCTCAAATCTCTTGCGAGGAATGCCATTCGAGGCTCTAAAAGTGAAAGGGAGATGGTTTGGCGACACATACACCAAATACCCAAGAGCTCACGCAGAAATAATGGCTTCGTTCATACAAGAAAGATCAGAACTGCAAGAACTATTACAGCACACCATTCCACCCATACAGCAAGCGGGTAACCAGAGAGCTCACTGACTTAGACTCGGGGGGTAGTGCGAGCACCACGCGTCACTTCGCTCCTATCAGCAACGGGGGAGATGCTCGACATGCCCCATTCTCAGCTCGCTGGAGCCCCTTTGGGGCCTCGCCCACATACGTCATACTAGTAACCAAATGTATCTAACATCACCTATACTTAAACATACTCCCACATCTGTCTACCGCGCAACTATCGAGCCAAAGACTTACCCTGGTAAGGTTTACTGCACCGCAAAATTGATTATATTCAGTGCTTTTTGGGGATGCTCTAATTAAGTTGGACCCTTTAATTCATACTTATGGAACTGTCGTCATGAAAAAATGGATGATTGTAACGGAACACTGCGCCCGGGGACCTGGTTGTTAGCCGGTCATCCACTACACATAAATTCCCTGTGTCTCGCACTGTTATAATAGGCCTTAGCCACACACCTAGCGGTAAGCATTTAGCGCACGCAGACTCTGGTGCCATCTTTCATCGGTACGAATGAGAGTCACCCATATGCATCAGGCTATCCGAGGCATAACAACCTGATCGAATTAATGTACCACTACCCATCTCAGAGGAGCTCTGTTGTAATTTTGCATCTACTATTGTACAAAAGCGTTGAACTCGCTTCCTTTTTTGGAGAAAGTTACACACCTTCTTATGTCTCTTCCAGTCCATGAACAATACGCAAACAATGGGCTAATGGCCGCTCGAGTGACATACGGCGCAAGAGGCCTCCAACTCTCGTTCACTCGCAAACGTTCCAAGGTTCTTGCCTTTTCCGCAGCTACACAACGGATTTTGGTCGGTCCCCTCTGATACTTTTCGCGAGATACTCGTATGACCTATCCACCTGCGACCATTTTCTGCAGCGTTCGGTAACCGTGGGCAAGGCGTGCTTCCACATCTTCACGTCGTTCGCATAAGTAGTCACTTGCAGTACACCATCACCATGTATCTTCTTTCTAAGATCAAGGTGTATATACCTCGGCCATCTGGATCGGCAAAGCGCAAACACGCGGGAAGATTTTCTCCTTGCAGCCCACAGCCTTCAAGAACGAGGGGGGGGATATTATGTTTGAATCGTGCAATGACATCTATTTCTGATTCTTTTCCTTCACTTTTTGGGCCAGCTTTTGTGAGTCGACTCTCACGGTCTGAACTTGATGTGGAGATGTGCGTACGCACGAAGGGGGGTCTTGATGGATAGATCAAATTTTGGGAGGATGTCCAGATTCAGATAATGGATGTTCCAAAGACTCAACTCGCTATTGTGTCTTACAACTGGAAACGACTTGAGATAAAATTGTTTCTCTAAAGAACCTGACAACTTCACGTCGACCTTAGACCAAACCTTCAATGGCTGTGGCATGAAAATATAACCCTCCATGCACGAAGATTTCCTTGCAACGCGAATTTTGGACTCGATAGAGTCGATTGGGAGTAGGAATGGCAATAATTTGATGATGTCCCCTTATCAAAACTTTCATGGTCTGAGGTGACGACTGCTTTATTCCAATGTTTGCCTTATTCGTCAATGAATCTTTGCCCACGATATTCGCACGTCCTCTTAAGGTCGATACCTGGCGACGTTCCAGAGTAACCTTAAGGGCACCAGACAATAGTGGTTAGTCATCTGTGTGAATGAGACGCGCGGGATCTTTGTCATTTGCCCCGGATTTCCCGGCCTTTCGAGACAATGCTTAATTTAGGACGAATAAGTCTGAATTTGTAGGGCCATTTCTCAGGTATTAAGTCGGGATGTAAAAGGATAAAATCGCGGGTGACGTCGATTGCCAACCTTTCGAGTACTCCATGGAACTGATAGTTGGCTCTTGATGGTGGTCGTTATCTGGATAAACGACAGTCGAAAAATCTCCGAAGTAACTTTGATAGTGCTGGAAGCAAGCATGATAACCGCAACCAATTATTGAAATAATGAAAGTCAGATCTCCGACTTCGTCAGGGGCAAGGTCGAGAATTGGTTGGAACTTGAAATTTGGCACTAGAAAGGTTATACAGACGGTAAGAGACACTTTCCCCTTCCGGCTGCTGGGCGTTCCTTCTAAGTCTTGCGGATTATTTGATCCAACCATAAGCGAATTATCATTCGCAATAAGCTCATAAAGTTGACCCATCAGGAGGGGCCAATCAACGTCAACCTTATTCTTGACAAGACGGAGGAAGTACACAAAGCTAAATCTGACATAATCTATTCGTGGGGTCTCAGAGCTCCATGCTGATTGAAGCACTGCCTCCTTGGTTTCGTCTGAGAACATTTTCAAGTAGACACTAAAAAGAAAATCTACCAGTTCCTTTTCATCAAACTTCAATCGTAAGTCTATCCCAGGGCCTAGCATAACGATCACAAAATCAAACATTGAGCCAATTCTCCATGCGACGCGTTCGTGGAATAGTCTTGTAGTGCTCTGCAAAGCAAGCTGGGTCGCCTCATGCACATTGGAATGAGTCGTAAAGTTCGACGCGTAGCAGGTCGGGGACAGATCGAGGAGCGCGGATATCACGGATATGTCACCACGTAAGAGGTCTAAAATACATTTAACAATTCGAGGTTGTCTGTCAGATTCGATGTATCAATTACATCAATTTGAGAGGGAGTGGGGAGAGGTCACTCTGGACATAACCACCACCATCCAGTTGATACTCGAGCTCCGGGGCATGGTATAGAGGCTGGTATCAATGGATTTGTTCAGAGAGCAGTAACAAAGCGCGCGAGAAGAAACGCCCCGCTGGCGAAAAGCCTTATCATTATGGATTGCTCTTTCAGCTTCTGAATATAAGACACCAATCGCGGAACACCGCCCTGACCGATTTCACTAGTACAGAAGTGGCAGTGACTTCATTGGAGTATAAGCCTTTAAGCGGAGCAGGTCCTTCGGCAAGATGGAAAGATATAATAGGATCAGGTTCATGGTGTAAAGCGAAACCTCATCCAGCAGTCGAGCACGCAAACGCTGGATTGATTTGATTCGCTGCACCTACTTTCTTTACATCATTAAATGTTACCCCCGTTGCCCAATACTGGTTTAAGTGTTCCATTCCCAAAATTCTAGCCTCATCCAGAGCAGCCCTGCGGAGCGAATAAAAGTTGAATTACCATCATTGGCCACAGAACTACCTTTGTGGGATTTCGAGTAGAGCCATTTTCTGAGCATCTGGCAGGCTCTTTGTCTCTATGTACATTTGCGTAATGCAGCAAGCGCATGATTGGTACAAAACCTTAGAAATCTGCCATATTGGCTGTCATTCTAGTTGTCGAGGTTTTTGGAGAGATTAATAAGGCACTGACATTGATCTAATACCATGTCCATAGTACCATCGTCGGTGAAGAAATGATAATAAAATTTCCATATCTTCTGTATGAACTCGTCAATTTTGCCAGGCTGATGATCGCATACGCGCGCCTAGATTTGCATAAACTGTATACAGTACATTCCGGACATCGCCGCAGCCGAGCGACAAGATATCCGCAGGCTGGTCTGGTGGTATCTCCTTAGTAAAGTAGACCGCCGGCGCGTTTCCAAAAGCATACAGGACGGTTCTGTTAGGCCAGAGTGTGGGGTGCGCCATTTTTCGGTGGATGGTTTATGCTGAGCGCCTGAGCGACCGGAAATGCCGACACCAAAAATATTTCGAATTTGATTGTGAAACTGAAGCGCTGAAGAATCTCGTTATTTACATATATTTTGTCGCTAGTGACACCGCTTTTCTTTCCTTTTATTCCTCACTCTCATGTAGGTACTGGTGTTATAATAATCCTGTTGGGATTATTATATTGTAGGCTGGTCCCTTACCTCCGTAGCGCGATGGCTCGGTAGTCTTGGGATTTGTTGATGCAGGCGTTGTATGGAGTTGTTTGTTCGTATTGATTGGTCACGGACAAGTGCAGTGCGTGAGCTGCGAGCAACGGTTAACTTACACCGTCTCCCTTCACTTAAACTATCATCATGGCGCTGAAACCGACTTCTACCGCAAGTTACTTGACCACTATTCCGAACAAGTCTGCGGAACTCGACGAGACATGGGCATATTTGTATGATGGCGTCGAGCACATCATGTCGAAACTCGAGGAAGGATTATCCTTCACGGCATATACAAACTTGTATACTACGGTGTATAACTACTGCACGTCCACAAGGATGCACGGTAAAGCCGATGGACACAAATGTAGGCATGTTTTCCCTTATCGCGTGCCATAGCTGATATGCATGATGTTCTAGCCGGAGCGAATCTTGTCGGTTCCGACCTGTACAATAAGCTAAGCGTCTATTTTACGGACCATTTTAAGCCGATGATACAGGTTGGTCTTTGTCTTTCGATCACACCTTGAGGGAGTCTATCAGGAGCTTTTCGTAGACCGCTGGAAGGCTGCAAGATGTTGATTTGTTACGGTATTATACAGAACAGTGGGATCGGTACACGACAGGTGCCAGTTACCTGAATCGTTTATTCCTTTACCTCAACCGTTACTGGGTTAAGCGAGAAAGGGATGAGGGAAAGAAATCCGTCTATCCCGTTTATACGGCACGTGCTGAACTTCTGAACTTTTCTATCTTCACTTAACTGGATGATTTAGCTTGCTTTATCACAATGGAAACAGGGATTCTTTATGCATGTTCAAGAAGACGATACAAAACTTGTAAACGCTGTCCTTCGATTAATCATGCAACAACGTAATGGTGAAATAATTGATCAAGGGCTCGTCAAGAAAGTTGTCGATTCCCTCGTTTCTCTTGGTCTGGACAATTCAGACCCCAATAAAGAATGTCTTGACATTTATAAGGAGCACTTCGAGACGCCGTTCATCATCGGGACCGAGCAGTACTACAAGAAAGAGTCAGAAACGTTCCTTGCCGAGAATTCCGTCTCCGACTACCTCAAAAAAGCCGAGGATAGGCTGCGAGAAGAAGAGGACCGTGTCGAACGTTATCTACACACAAAAACAAGAAAGGAACTTATCGCCAAATGTGAACACGTCCTCATTCGGGAACACGCAGAACTCATGTGGGACAACTTCCAAGCGTTGTTAGACTACGACAAAGACGAGGATTTGCAGCGCATGTATGCGCTCTTGTCACGCATTCCCGAAGGTCTTGAGCCTTTGAGAAAACGTTTCGAGGCACACGTGAAACAGGCAGGCCTATCAGCGATTTCAAAGTTGGTTGGTGAAGATGGCAACACTGACTCACTTGATCCAAAGGCATATGTTGACGCGTTGCTCGAGGTGTACCGAAAGAACTCTGAGATCGTGAATAGAAGTTTTAAGGGAGAGGCTGGTTTTGCGGCGAGCTTGGACAAGGCTTGTCGGGAATTTGTCAACCGCAACGCCGCAACTGGTTCTTCTTCGACCAAATCTCCAGAGCTTATCGCCAAGCACACGGATATGTTATTGAGAAAAAGTAATAAGGTCGCCGAGGAGGATGATCTGGAGGGCGAGCTAAACCGTGTGGTAGGTGTATCAGGATTTAATTAGTATTGTTTCTTACCAGATTTTAGATGATCCTCTTTAAGTATCTTGAAGACAAGGACGTCTTCCAAACCTTCTACACGACGAAGCTTTCGAAGCGCCTGATCCATGGTGTATCTGCGTCAGATGAAGCGGAAGCAAGTATGATCTCGAAGCTCAAAGAAGCCTGCGGCTTTGAGTACACGAACAAGCTACAGCGCATGTTCACAGGTACGTATTTTGATAAATACTTGTACGCTTCATCTGACCCGTGTTCTAGACATGAGTCTTAGCAAGGATCTTACCGATTCTTTCAAAGAACGAATGGCCCAAAATCACCCCGACGATCAGGACATCACATTTAGTATCATGGTTCTCGGTACCAACTTCTGGCCCCTTAATCCACCTACACATGACTTTGTCATCCCCACTGAGATTGCGACAACCTATGACCGCTTCCAAAAGTACTATCAGACAAAGCACTCCGGGCGTAAACTCACGTGGCTATGGAACTATTCCAAGAATGAACTGCGCACGAACTATCTGAAAGAAAAATTTATTCTGATGACAAGTTCCTATCAGATGGCGGTGCTGCTGCAGTATAATCGACACGATACGCTGTCGCTGGATGAGATTCAGGCAGCCACGGCGATCTCGAAGGATATTCTCCTACAGGTGCTGGGTTTGCTCGTTAAAGCGAAGGTCCTGATCAACGAAGAAAAGGAACAATATGATTTGAATCCTAGTATGATACCTCTATACGATCGATGTTGTTCACGACTGATGACATTTTAGACTTTAAGTCAAAGAAGATCCGAGTCAACCTGAACTTGCCAATTAAGGCTGAAATCAAGGCAGAATCTTCCGAGGTGCTTAAAGCCGTCGATGAGGATCGTAAATACGTTATTCAAGCTACGATCGTCCGGCAAGTTTATGTGTTTTTGCGAGGGTTGGTATATCTGATTATTTTGTACAGTATCATGAAGGCACGAAAGACGCTGAAAAACCAAGCGCTCATACAAGAAGTTATTTCACAAATCACTCAGCGTTTTGCACCCAAGATACCCGATATCAAAAAAGCGAGTGTCTCGTAGTGTTCGTTTCAATATTACTAATGTCTTTTAACGGTAGGCTATTGAAACCCTTCTTGAGAAGGAATATATTGAGCGCGTGGATGGGTCCAAGGATACTTTTGCCTACGTTGCATAGTTTCGACTTTTCGGGTTGAGCTTGTATCATCATGCGGACATCCACGTTTGCTATGCTCGATATACTAGTATCGCACATTTCTTCTCCTCCCATCATGTTCGTATCCTACATGTTTTATACATCTGCGCATACTATATACCATACTCAAATTGTTTGTAATATCACAAGCTCCCATTATGACGAGCTTCCATTATTGGATTATTTCTGGACAGAGACGTGTGGTCGTGGGTATATTGCGCGGAAAGCTTTCTTTTTTTTTTTTTCCTTTAATCAAATAGGAAAGTTTTCTTTGCCTTCAAACTTCGTTCAATTCATCGTGCATATCTTGCGATTTCACGTCTGTCCATCTCTCTGACACCTTGATGCTGGAGGCTAGCAGCAGCAGAAAAGGGGAAGGAGGGTTGCAAAGATGGAACATCGGCGTTTTCCCCGTTTCTTCTCCCGCAGAACGTCATTAGAAACACCTTATCCAATTGGCATTGCAAAGATCAACAGGTAATTAGGATGCGTAGAAAGTAGGCACGGGGTTCCTATATGCGTGCTACATCTCAAATTCGTCAGGGCATTTATGTGCTCTTCTTGGTCAGTTCAAAACCGTGGGTTCGAAGTTCGCGAAGACAATACAGCTAAACGCCGCCAACGGTGAACCTAAAAGCTTAACCTAACCTTTTTTTTTTTTTTTTTTTTAAATTCAAAACGCATATATTGCAAAGTGTAAGACATAAACCCCTCAAGGATGCGGGCGGGGAAAAACAGTGTACATAGGTGTGTACAGATGGGGACTAGCCTCTTGAAAACCCAAGCGGGTGGGCGCGTGACAAAAGGGAGGGCTACGAAGTAGCTATGGTGCGGAAGAGAGCAACGAGAGCAAAATACAAGCTGGTAGAAAAAGAACCTAAGCCTTAGCTTTACCTTTAGCAGACTTGGGAGGTTTGAG
>JNHY02000083.1:0-59873 GCA_001691755.2 Amanita polypyramis BW_CC | reverse complement strand
CTATACTTGTAGTGTCTGGATAGTATGAGTATTTCAACAGGGGGCATTGGATGGGATTGT
Organism: Amanita polypyramis BW_CC; assembly: GCA_001691755.2. Classification (NCBI taxonomy): domain Eukaryota; kingdom Fungi; phylum Basidiomycota; class Agaricomycetes; order Agaricales; family Amanitaceae; genus Amanita; species Amanita polypyramis. Next base: position 59,813 of record JNHY02000083.1, on the reverse strand, counting down.
ATCTGGGAGAGGAGGTGCCTTCCACCCCCTGTTGGGAGGGCTCTCCCATGCTTTTGATAGGCATGCTGCAGGTGTGGTGGTGGGCTGTTTGTGTCTCTCTGAGGGGTCACTTGGTGATTTGAGCAAAAGGGGAAGGTGGTAGTGAGAGGTCAAGAGGCAGTGGTGTGGTGACCATTACTCACACTTGTGTTCAACTGAGTTGTTGCAGCTTTTCATTTTTTTTCTCTCTTTAGATTCTAGGCATGTGGTAGGTACTAGCTACAATTATATTCAGCCCGGTTATGCCCCCCGGCGTGATGAGCTACTGGCATGGCTGTCTGTGAGCGAGTGCGTGCGGCGAACCCTTTGATGCGCCGCACACTCTTTGCGGTCTCTTTGCGGCCTCTTTGGTGATGTTTGGTGTCGCCCAAAGTTGGCAGCTGGTCAGAATCACGTGACCTCGGCCTCTCGTTCGGTCGAAATTGGTGTATTTGGTCGCGATTGGTCGACCGACCCCTTCGCATCGGCAAGCACCCGGGCAAGTGCCCATCTTCCAACCAGGGTGCCTGGGCCGGTTTTATTTGGCCCTGTTGTCGCGTTGTGTGTCTCGTGACACGGTGCGGCGCGCTCGACACGACATAGCGTCCATGCACGATGCGTATCGAAGAACTTGTAATTGAAGGTATTTTACGTTTCGGTACCCTTATCTCTGAAAAAATGCAGCTGGACGCGTCAAATAAACACGACAGGACTATTAACGCGTTTGTTTAATAGGCTTCAAGTCCTACCCGGTGCGGACGCAAATAACAGGCTGGGACCCCTCATTTAATGCCATAACTGGCCTTAATGGGTCGGGGAAGTCGAATATTCTTGATGCGATATGCTTTGTCCTCGGTATCACCAATATGTCCGCCGTACGTTTCTCCTGCACAGCTCTATGATCACGCACGATCTCTTCCCCCTAGATGCGAGCAGCGAATCAACAAGACCTTATTTACAAGCGCGGTCAGGCTGGCATAACTAGAGCGAGTGTCACTATCGTCTTTGACAACTCGGATCGTTCAAAGAGTCCTACTGGTTACGAGCAATGCAAGCAAATCACTGTCACACGTCAGGAAAGTGGAGCTTGAACCGTCCTTTCCTTTCTAAGAGTAACAATAACATATCATGCAGATCGCTATTCCGAACGTGTCCAAGTATCTCCTAAATGGTCATAAAGCCCAGCAGGGTCAAATCCAAACGCTGTTCCAGTCCGTTCAGCTCAATATCAACAATCCGAACTTTGTCATTATGCAAGGACGGATAACAAAAGTAGGTCATCACCGGTTTTTAATATTCTTTCTTCTCAGGTATAAACAACCAGGTCCTCAATATGCGTCCGCAAGAAATCCTAGGTCTCGTCGAAGAGGCGGCCGGAACGAGAATGTTTGAGGAACGAAAGGACAAAGCCAAAAAGACGATGAGCAAAAAGGAGAAACGCGTTCAAGAAATAACTTCCATCCTAGAAGAAGAAATAATACCCAAGCTCAATAAACTCCGTGAGGAGAAACGGTCATACCTACAATATCAAAAGACATGTACAGAACTGGAACGTATTGGACGAATACTTCGCGCTTGGGAGTGGACAGAGGGCAAAAAACGCGTACGTTCCAAGGAGGCAGAATTGGACACGAAGAAACTGGAGGCTAAGGAATACCATGAGTACAAAGCGCGTCTCTCGAGGGAGGTGAAAGCTGCTGAGAAGGACGTAGAAGATGTTATCCGAAAGAGGGATGCAGAGATAAAGAAGGGAGGAAAGCTGAAGTTACTAGAGGAACAAGTGACAGAATTGGGCAAAGTTATTGTCAAAATTAGGACACAAGTAGAATTGAAGCAGGGTACAATCCAAGACGAAGAAACCAAGACCACTGGGCTTGAGAATGAAATACAAGAGGTAAAGAATTACCTTGCAAAGTAAAGTCGTTCTGACGTTTATTATTAGCTTCAATCGGTCTTTGAGACTAGAAAAGCTCAAGTCAATAAGCTTGGTGCTTCCTACGGAGTCATCAAAGAGAAACATACAGCGATGGAGAACAACCTCTCCAATGCGGAAGAGCTACTACAATCTCTCTTGACCGGCCTATCATCTAACCGCAATGACGGAAACCCGACCAATGGAGGAGGTTACATGGGTCAAATAGCAGACGCTCGTGCTTGTGCTGCGCAGGCCACGACGGAAGAGGAGCAATGCAGGATGCGACTTGGTATGGCGGAAAGAGAATTAAAAACGCTTGAAGGGAGGTGGAAGGAGGTTGAACGTGAGGCAGGAGATGGGAAGAAGAAAATTGAAAAGATGAAGGAGGCTGTGGAAGCTTATAGAGCTAGCTTGGCTCGGTGTAGGTGGAACCAGGAATTGGACAATCGACACGACGCCGGTCTGAAAGAGGCTAGGGAGGCTGTCAAAGATTTAACTAATGTAAGTCTGGCTGTTTTCGTTTTTGGTTCCATGACGATGATTTCGCGGAAAAGCAACGAGATAGGGTCAAGCAAAGCGTTGGAAGACTCAATTTCGACTATGTCACACCTTCCCCTCACTTTAACCGTGCCAAAGTTCGTGGTCTAGCGGCTACACTTATTACATTGGATAAGGAGAACTATAAAGCGTCGACAGCATTAGAAGTCACTGCAGGTGGCAAGTTGTACCAGGTCGTCGTTGAGGATGAGAGGACAGGCGCGGAATTGTTGAAGCATGGTCAATTAAGGAAGCGCGTTACACTCATTCCTCTGAACAAGGTCAACGCGTTTACCCTTTCAGCTCAGGTGCGTACGGCCATTGCATACCTTTTCGGGAGAGGATAGGTTTTAACCATTCATATGCAGAAACTACAAGCCGCTCAGCGTCTCGCACCAGGCAAAGTCCGACCAGCACTTTCTCTCGTCGGCTACGCAGAAGACGTAGCGAATGCCATTGCATACGTATTCAGTGATACTCTCATTTGCGATGACGCAGAGTCCGCAAAACGCGTCACCTTTAGCAGAGAGGTGGGTGTGCGATCCGTCACGCTAGAGGGCGACGTGTACGACCCATCCGGAACACTTAGTGGGGGGTCAGCGCCGAGCGGAAGCGGGGTATTGATCCAAGTACAAGAGCTATTGGAAGCCGAGTCTCGGCTGAACGAGGCAAGGAAGAGGTTACAAGGTTTGGAGGGGGAGGATGGGAGGAGTAGGAGGGATAGAGAGGAATGGAAGGCGCTTAAGAGGGACTTGGAGATGAAAGAACACGAATTGGGTCTTTTGGAGGGACAGATTGAAGGGAGCAATGCGTCCCGTGTGAGTCCCGCGGTTATTCTTCGACGGTGTGTTTGACGCGTTGTTTCTAGATTGGAACGCAAGTGGGGGAGCTCAAAAAGGCCATTAGTGATCTCAAAACTGCGATTCAGGCTGCCAAGGACAAGCAAATGAAGGCAAATGAAGAGGCCAAGAAGCTCGAGCGCGATATGGCCGAGTTTAAGAACAACAAAGAAGGCAAGATTGACGAGCTGAAGGTGAGTCCGGTGTTCTCTCGTGTGATATGACGAAAGTTTAGCTTGACGGATCTCGTAGGCCAACATCTCGCAGCAAAAAGCGGCACTCCAAAGACATGCAGTTATTGTCAAGACTGAACAGAAAGAGCTCCAGACAGCCACACTCGAACTGGGTATGTTTCTATGTTGTATAAACTATTGAGATTCTGATAAGCGTTGTCCTTAGAGCAAACACAAGCAGACATTGAGACAGCCAAAGTCAAGCGCGACGAGGCCAAAGCTGGAATCCAAAAACTCCAGAAAGAACTGTCCAAGCTTGAAGAACAATTAGCAAAAGAGGAGGTCTGTCGTATCTTATCTTACGCGTCCCTTCATGTCAATTAGCACCATAGAGTACCCATGCCAAAGCTGAGTCCAAGCTGCAAGAAGAACTCGCCACCCTCTCACGGTTCGACACGGAACTGAAAGCACTTGAAAAAGTGATCAAGGAAAAAAAGAACATGGACCAGCAGGCTGATCTAGACATCCAAAAATGCGAGCATGCGGTAGCCGTGCTATCGAAAGAACGTACGGCAGCGCTCAACTTTGTGTCGAACTTGGAGAAGCAGTACGAGTGGATATTGCTTGATCATGAGCAATTTGGGAAGTCTGGGACGCAGTATGAGTTTTCCTCGATGGATATGGGGCAGTTGAAGAATAAGGCAGTCGAGCTGGAGCATTCGCAAAAGGGGCTGAAGAAGAAGGTGAATATGAAGGTGATCAATATGATTGAGGGGTGAGTTGTTGGCTTTCTGGGCTTGGAAGTGGCTGATTGTTGTGGGTGTGCTCCGGGGCAGTGTTGAGAAGAGAGAAGGGGATTTAAAAAAGATGCTTTCGCAAGTGTTGAAGGACAAAGTGAAGATTGAAGAAACGATTGAAGAGTTGGATAGATATAAGCGGGATGCGTTGCAGAAAACTTGGGAAAAAGTCGACGGGTGAGTAGTACGGATCGCTTTCTTATATTTGCACGAATAATAATGCACGCGTTTGTAGTGACTTTGGGGCTATATTTGCGGAGCTGCTTCCAGGCACCTTTGCAAAGCTTAGACCACCCGAAGGGCAAGATCTTATGGATGGGCTGGAAGTCAAAGTCCAGCTTGGAACGGTGTGGAAGGAAAGTCTAACAGAGTTGAGCGGTGGACAGAGGTCAGCTCCTGAGTCATTTATTCCACCCTCTAATCTCTTAACCTCACATACTCTACTACCTAGGTCCCTCATCGCCCTCTCCCTCATCATGGCCCTGCTCCAATTCAAGCCCGCGCCCATGTACATCCTCGACGAGATTGATGCGGCACTCGACCTGTCGCACACACAGCATATAGGACAATTATTCCGTACGCGGTTTAAGGGGTCGCAATTTATTGTTGTGTCGCTGAAAGAGGGACTGTTCACGAATGCAAATGTGTTGTTTAGGGCGAGGTTCAGGGATGGAACGTCAATTGTGGAGAGGACGGCTCAGAGGTCAGGGTCAGGGTTGTATAGCGGTAGGGATGGCGAAGAGAGGGAGGAGAATGGGAGGGAGGGGAGAAGAGCCAAGAGGGGTTGAGCATGTATAATTTATTGCGGTTGTGTTTGTAAGAAACGATTGTAGAATTATTGTACCATAATGGTGAGTGCCATGGTTATACAAGCCAGCGCGACGTATGGCGATAGACGTTCTCCTGCACAAAGGTAATGCGTTAGAACGTAAGTACCCACTTGGAGAGCGAGTCGTGACTTGCCTATACGTGCTGACATGAAGAAGAGACCCAGAAGGCTGTTTTTGCTCTTGGTTAGTCTTGTAAAAATAAATGAAAGGACGAAGGTGAGACTGACCCTTGTTTATTTCTGTCGATGAGACGAGGAGCGACGGCGCGTATGTAGGTACATGTGCAGATGACGAGAAGGATGACGAGGAGGAGAGATTGGAAGTTGAACAAGGCGGACTAGATGGTTGGTTAGTGAGTTGAAGGGTTAGTGGGACGGGTGCTCACCATGGCAAGGTAATGGCGAGGAGTTGGCTTATGAATTACGTAAGTCGAGGGGGAGGTAATAGTATAAGGGGCAGGTTGAAACCGATGGTCGCTACGGGGATAAAGATCACAACACAGGATTTGTTCCTTGGCGCTGAGTAGATATATACGTTGCGAGATGGACACAGCCAATCCCCTTGCGAGTTGATCTCCCTCCACCCACTACACTTACCAAACCTTCGCTCGCTGGACGGGACGTGCTGGACACTGCTGTGCGGGGTTCTATTACTGCTACAAAGGAAAGATAATTACGTGGGTTCTGTTATAAATTGGAGAGGAAATGGATACATGTGAGTAAAAGCTTTTATTGTTTGTAAAAAGTGTGCGCTGAGTGCGAGTAGTAGACTGGCTGGCACTGGTATGTCTGGCGACTGCATTGCCCGCTGTTTCTGCGGAAAAAGTGTGCTACAACTCGTGAGTAGCCTGGGTATATAGGGCCTGGCTGGCCAGGGCTGGACGACTGACTTGACGATTTGCAGATTTGGCGCGATTGTATGTAGAGATCGGCTGTCAGTGGGGGCGCGATGGGCCATCTGGGTCACATTTGGTGAGAAGTCCTAGTTCGGTTCTTGTGCATATCTACTATGTAAAGCTGATGGGAGGGGGGGTCACTACTACCACAGTTGGGGTGTTGGTTATCATCTGTATCACGGTGTTTCTCGTTCATCGTCATCGAACAAGCAGGGAACGGGACGCAATCGCGACGGTAGAAGCGAGTCAGGTCGAAGGTCCACCACCGACGCCGTTTGGATCAAGCTTTGTCCAGGCACAACGGGCGCCGTCCATCACTTTACCCCCACCAGCATACGGGCCAAGGACTGCTGCTGCTGTGCCCCAGTCTGCATACTCAGTCTCGTTCACGCCGCGGACGCCTGGAGTGCCGCAAAGAACGCGGACACCGTACTCGTCGAGCCACTACTCCGGGACGGGTGAGACGTCGTACGCGGCAAGTCGGGGGTACCTGACCCCAGGACCGGGGCTGCCTTCGAGCCCGCGAGCAAACATGCGGGTGACGCCGCGGGACAAGAACACACGGTTTGTAATTCCCGAGATGACGGAGAGGAAGGAGCGGGGAGAGGAGTGGACGGAGCGGACGGAGGCGCTTCGGACAGCGCCGATTGGACGGGAGGGATTCAAGGCTGCGGGCGGGGATGGGCCGGTGCAGGTGAGGTCGGCGGGGGTGGCGGGAGTGACGGGGAGCTTCAGCAGCAGACTTCGGCCGCTGTTTGCGGGGACGAGCCGGGCAAAGACATTTGTGTGACATAAATAGATCGGACATTGCCGAATGTAGTTGAGCAGCAGCGCCTTCTCTCTCTCTCTCCGTGCCCACCCATGCCCAGTCTCTTTGCACGCGCCCGCACACAGTCCACATCAAAGAAAGCCTTTCTGAGCCCCAGCGACGCGCCAGATGAGTTTGGCAGGGTCTCATCGCGCGACTCGTCGCCCACACCGAAAAAAGACAAGAAGAAGGCAAAGGATACCCGCGCACACACCGTTCATGACCTCTCACGCGGCACTCCCTCCCCTTTTCCCCTCTATGCCGAGGGCGCCTTTCTTCCCCTCAGCCTGGAGCCCCCCCGCAACGGAGAGGCGGGCGAACTCCGGCCGAGGCTCTACGACTACGGCTTCCTCTCCTACGAGCGCCACGTTGTCCTCGCCCCAGACCAGCTCATAAATCTCCTCACTGTCCTCGTAGATGAGCTCAGCGCACGCGGAGGCATCACCACCCCCTTTATCTTCTCTACCACTGCCCTCGATGTATCATATTCCTCCATCAAGCGTCTGGTTCGGGCCTTTCTCGATACCTGCGACATGAGATCAAGCCCTTCAGTCGAAAAGGCAGAAGCAAAGTGGCGGGACGAGGCCCGCTTCGCTGGTCTCCATGAACTTGGCATGTGTCTCCGCTGGGGGCTCGCCAGGGTCGTACGCGTGAGCGGGGGCCGAGAGGTGCATGGTCTCATTGCCTGGGACCACTATGTTAAATTCCGCGAGTCAGAAGCAGGTTCGTATATATCGCATTCTGGACCGTACTCTTTCCCCTCAGCTAACCCTCTTGCAGCCAAACGATATCCGCCAGGCTATTTTCAGACGTTTCTCGAAGATCTTTCACCAACGATCCAGTCTATAGTCACTACAGTCCTTACCCTCCTCGTCCGGCTCACCGCCAACAGCACATCATCGGGCCACACCCCGCCCACCCTCTCACCACTGTTTGGCCCCCTCTTTTTCGGCCTCGGGCCAGCTTCGCTATCGTTTCACCATACTTATCTTCACTACCTCCGCGCAACGAATGCAATGGAACACATTATTTTAGCCTTCATTCGTTGGCAAGATACCCCAAGGTCGGGCCCTTCTAGAGGCGCATCTGCTGCGCTGGGGGTTCCCGCCCGGTTAAAGGATTGGATCAAAGGATACCCTGCTATGCTTCCAATTTTAAACGACCCCAAGAAAGACACTGCTCCCCCTTCGCGCAAGGGTGCACGTACAGTTAGGCTCCTCAACGTAAGAAGGAATGTACGCATGTATACTCGAGACTTGGTCAAGATAGCCGCGACGTGGGGTTCGCGTACAGCTCCCAGGACCTCTCCCGGCCCCTCGAACGCGCTTTATACATCTAAAGAATGGGAGCGGGTTGCACCTGTCACCCTCAAACTAGCCCCTAAATACTCGGAATCGTTCAAGAAACGCATGAATATGCCACCCAATTTTAACCCCGAGTCTGGGCCCGGCTATGGTGCGGGGATTTTAGCTAGTACTTCTTCGACTTCATCCTACAAATCGGCCGTGTCCTCTGTCAACAGCGCCACTTCGTCTGACTCGGACTTCTTGGGCCTGAATCGCGAACGCGAAGATCGGTTCAGAAGCTTGACGGACCTTAAATGGGGCGAGTTTGAGAGCATGGGGTTTAGCGAGATTGATGATGAAAAGAAGCTCCAGTTCGACCTGACAGAGAGTGCCAGACAGGAACGGTCCAGAAAACGCCAAACTCTGTCATGGAACGATTTTTCGGCCGCGGGCTTTTCTCGCACCGACGTTCCACTTAGTGCAACGCTCCAGTTTAGCAGCCCCATCTCCAACACGATCTCTTCATGGCCGTCGCAAAAGGCTGAGATTTCTAAAAAGTTGAAAAAGGCTGAAAAGGCGCTACCCCATTTCGGCTGGGATACGGAGCCCGTGGTTTTCAATGAAGAACTCATTGAAGAGGCGTTTATAGATGTCTTTTGCGACTTGATATATGGCAGTGGATGGATGGATAATGAGCGGTGTGAAGAGGTGGATAGGGATAGCAACTGGGCAATGGTGAGCAGGGAGGGCTGTGTGGCTGGTCCTCGTAATGCTAAGACGGTGTGTTTTACCAGGTCGAGTTCAAAGCAACACCTCCAAGCACGTCTACCGTGTCCGGTGGGTCAGACCCCCGGACTTCGACCAGCCTTGTCCTCTTTGAAGAGTTTGTTCCGCTGGAGTATCGTCAAAAGCTAGCGCAATCCTCTTCAACCAGGCGAAAGCTCCCCTCTCTTTTTCTTTCTCCCAAGTCTAAACAGTGGAAGCCAGCTGCGACTTTAAACGGGAAGCCATATGTAGTCGGTCACGTTCCTCGCAGTCCATCGTACCGCGAAGTCGAGTTTGAAGGGCTGCTTCATGGAGACAGCACAACTAAGGTCATCTCTCTCGCTGCTCCTGCTCCACGGGTGTCGTCTATGATGTCCCCCACAGGGATCGATTTTTTAAACTCCCCAAGATCAGATAAGTTTATCCTCCCCCCCTTACCGGCCAAGCATGAATCTACGCCCCTTGCACCCCTACCACCACCACCACCACCACCACCCAAAAGCGACGAACAGCACTCGATGTCCTATTCCACTGAATCGAGTGTATCATCCGTCAAGCGTTTGTCGCGGTTCCGACTGCCAGCGACTGTACCCGTCCCAAGCCCGAGCGTGCGTCGGAAATCGGGGATTCCTCCCGCCCAGTATTCAATTGTGGAATTTGAAACTCGGTTGGCCAGTTACAGTGATGACGAATACAACAATGCTAACGAGACCGAAAGTGCCAAACAGCGCCGGCGCCAGAGCAAGGACGATGCGTGGGTGGACATCTTGGTGGGTGACAAGGGGAAGGGAATGCTGGATTCGGATGGATTGGTAGGTGCCGGTGATGGTGGAAAGAGAAGGAGTTTGAGGGGCGCCCATTCAGATCCTGACTTGGCAAGTATGGAGGTTGCCCAGGTATTGGCGGCTGTGAAGAATCGGTCCCTGTCACCACCTAGTATGGTGGGCCGCGTAGATCGCGACTATGGCATGGATATGGATCAGCATGTGCGGGATTTGGATATCTCCGAGATTGAGACGGTGCCGCGAACAAGTGATGCGACGAGCACGAGGTACTCTGAGCCTGGTGAGAATGCGGATGTGGAAGATAGCGATAACGAACACGAGGGTGAAGAGGACGGAGAGGGGGAGGGGGAGGACGGAGACAAAAGCGAGCTAAAAGAGGCTGTGATAAAGGCGAAGATGAAGGCTAGGCGGGGGCGGCCTGGGTACTTTGATCTGCATCCTGAGCGGAGGAGGCCCCATTCGGGGGATATTGATATCGAGGAGGAGTTAAGGGCCAAGCTGGCGAGAGACGATAGTGACGATGAGGACCAACCTGAGCTTGAGCCCGAGCCTAAGCGTAACCTGCCGGACGCGCCTCAAGACAAGACGCCGGTTCAGGAGGGATTTCCGTACAAGGATCTGCATCTGCAAGTGCAACAAGCGAATGGGGACGCGACGGACAACATAAATGCAGATGTCACTAGGCCAGCGGTGCCTCAGAGCAAGACGGCGGCGCTGATCGAGATGTATCGCGAGCGCGAGCGCATGGGCAATGCGAACCCAAACCCGACTGTACCCCAGGTGGTGACGATTCCTCCAGCACCTGAACAGGCACCACTTCCAGTGTTGCCCCCCAGTCGTATTCCCGTGAAGCCAAAGGAACAGGTACCCGTACCAGTTCTACTTCCGCCAACGACAGAACGCGAGCCACAGCTAGAAGTGGACACGACGATGATGCAGGTTACGCTTGAAGAGTTTGAGAGGCTGAGTCCGGGTCGCTATATCCACGGTGCACCTCTTCATAATGTCTTGGAAGAAGAGGAAGAGGAGGATTAGTTTTCTACTTCCTCGGCGAAATGGTGGTTCCCTCAACTGGCTCAAGACTGATAAACGGATTTCTTTTTTTCAAAAAAAAAAAAAAAAGGTTAAGCCAAAGCGGGATCAAAATTCGAAACTCGATATCCGTCCCTCCTCGTCTGCTGTCGCGCATATTGGTTTGTTTTTTTCTGTTCATACATATGGTTGACCGACTTTGAGACGCTGCCGGTGACTTTCACTCCACCCTTTTCTCGTGTTTCTTATACGCATTTACAGGGCAAACTCGACACGTTCATTCTAGTCCCCTACCGTATAGCCCTCTCCATTCATATATTTCCGTGTCACTGGGTTACCACTGTTGCTAGATACCGTTTTTTTTTTTAACTAATGGTTTGTCCTTGTTAACGTTCATTTTACATCATCCTCGTTTCAACCGTACATGTATGCTTTTTTTTTTCTTATGAAGGAGTCCACGTTTCCACACTCGACACTCTTTAATCACACGAGTCCATGCGAGCTTCCAGTGCTTTCTTTTTGCATATGTTCTGCTGCCTCTATATATATAACGTATATATGGCACACACTACCTCACATACTATTTATATATATAGCCTCTGATATACATTGGATCTTAAGTCTTTCTTCTAGATAGCTACTTATTCGTCGTGTTGTGCGACCAGAAATCATTCTTGTCGGTTATATATGGTGTAAATAGCAACTATCGCGTCGGAGTTGGCACAAAGTGGCCAAGTTCCGCCTGTTTATCGAGATACGCGATAAGTCAGGGTGGAGATGGCCCCTTTTGTGATATACCTGACTGGGCCGGCCCTGCAACGCTGGCTATTCCAGAAAAGGAACTGCATCCCGCTGCAGAATGCCGCAAAAAACAAAAACAAAAAAAAACAAAAACAAAAAACCAAAAAGAAGTCTGATAAGACCGTCGTTCGTTGTTTCGTCGTGTCTTTGGACGTTAGATAATTAGCCGGGGCCATTTGGTTAAAGTGCATGGGGGGGTCTGGGAACTCGACATGTGCAGGAGCCGGAACAATAACTTACCCACTCCACTGCTCAGGTACTCAGGCTCAAGTTTCAAAAATTGTCTTTGATTCCCAGGCCATGGTCGCCAAGTTACTTCCTAACGTAAGGGCCATCCCGTGCGAGTAACTCTGCAGCACTGGCCCACCTTCCCTTCATTGGCGGTCTTCCTTGCCGACGTGAAGCTTACACTTGAACTTTTTCTGCAGGTGAGCCCAAGTTTCTGGCCTTACCCTACGACAAAATGTTCATTCATTCCGTAGAAATCTGACCTTACCGTCTCTCCTTACCCACATCACTCTCCTTATAAACAAGCAGAATGTTCTCTCGCCGTCGGTCCATGAACCCTCCTAGACGGAGTATGGCCTCCGCAATAGACACGTCCTCCATCCCAGAGGATGTACCGCCACTTCCTCCAGGCTTACACCATCCCTCTAATAGCACTACCTCCCAGTCTATGTCGCACGGCACGAACCAACCAAAGCCAGATCCATATACACACCATCTACAACAGTCCCAGTCCAAGGTTCGACGACAAAGCGGAGGTAAAAAGTATCCTCCACCAATCGAAAACAAGGCACAGAGTCCAAAACGGCCGAGGACTGCGTCTGGCATTCTCGACCGCGTCTCGTCCTTGTTTAATTCTCCCACCTCGGGAAAGGGAAACGCAGCATCTAAGGGGATGAATAGCGTTATTGAGAGTGACTCCGAGGAGGGAGACCACAAGAATACGATGCCTACCTCGACTGGCAAGAAAAACAAGTCCAGTCCGAAGAAAGGCTCAACTCCAACAAAGCAGAAACGTATTCCTCCACCTATAATACCGTCTACCCCTTCCTCAGATTTCTCTACTTCCGCAAGATCAACGACAGCATTTCGCCCTTTCCGTTCCCTCACCCGTTCACGGTCTAAACTAACGCAACACTTCTTTGGTACATTTTCTGCGAACGGTGCTGTTGAGCATATAGTTGAGCACGGATCTCGGGCGCCTCGTTCCCCTCGTTCCCCGCGTACTCCATGGTATAACGGGGAGTTTGACGAGGAGGACATCAGGCGCCCGAGTGGGCTGGGACACCGAATTTCGACGAGTTCCGCACCGGGATCTCCTTATGGGGGCACATATCCCTGGGAAGTTGACTATGGGTTGAAGAGGGACACACCAACAGAGATGGAGACCGGCAAGGAAGAAGTACAGCCGAAGGAAGGTAGGGGAATGCTGAGAGAGACGTTCAGGTTCCCAAACAGGTCAATCTCTAACTTGGCCATGAATAGCGAGAGTGGTGACCATCCCCCACCCAGCCCAAGCGGCACGCGTTCCGGTGGACGCGCAAGAGCTGTTAGTTCACCGACTTTGTTACTGTCCATCGGTGCTAAGGTGAAAGAGAAGCTGGAGAGGGAGAGAGAGCTAGAGAAGCTCAAGTCACAATTTTTCAATGTGCATCAGCTAAACAAAGCCTCAAAAGGAGAGCAACAAGGACAGAAAGAGCAACAGGAAGCGGAGGAGGCCGCGGAACCAGAAGACGTAGGAAAGGCCAAAGATGTGGAAGTTCCAGAAGGTGGGGATGAAGTTGAGGAAGTCAATGCGAAGGAGGGAGAAACCGGGGGCTTCCAAGAGAGTGTCGACAATATTCCGGAGCAAGTGGGCGAAGTACGGAGATTGCCTACCTCTCAGGCCGCCCAGACCACCAAAAGACGGGAAAATGAATCTGACGCCGAACCGGATAGAGAGCGCAAAATATCCTTCTCGATTGTTAATATGTTCCCCGAACCCCCTTCGACGACGCCATCTTCAGAATTAGGTATAAGGCATACCTCTTCCGTTGCTCCCCTGACTTCACTTTCTTTTGCTCATTTACCTGCCGCGTCTTTGACTCCAAAACGGGCAAGCTCAAGTACCATGGCTAGCATGATGACTACCGGAACGACCGCAACCATGACAAGCGTTGGGGCGAATACGAACATTACTAGCGGTAGCCTATCATCACCTTACATCACGCCTGCCACCGCTTTTCCCCATACGCCACCCGCGAACAGTCCCATTATAGTTCATACAATACCCAAGGGGCATGTCCACTTGTCTTCATCGTGCTACACGCCCCTCTCCGTGGTACCCCCTTCCCCTCTGTCATTCAACGAACTTGTAAATACAGCTACCCTTGCTATGCCAATCTCAACCACGACTGTGTCGATGATCCATTCATTCCCATCCCCTGTCCTTCCTACAATCCCAATACATCTGCCTCGCGAAGTCCTCAGTCTGGCCCTCTCGTTCCTGCCTCGCAAGAAGGACATTGCCCCGTTAGTTCTTGTGAACAAGGAATATGCGGAGGTTGTCCGCGGCCTATTGTACGACGCGATCGACTTAGATCTCGTCATAAACGATGGACCGTCGCGAGTGAGGAAGTTGCTAGCCCTATTGGTCAAGAGGGATGATTTGACTGCGTTGGTGTCGAAGTTCGTGCTGTACGAATGGCCACAGTGGTTCCCTCCCACCCCATATGCACTACAACAGAACTCTGCAGAGAGGTCAACACTCAGCGAGGTCGAGGAAGATATGGACCTCCAGAATACGTTCCTATCTGCGACTCTGGTGTTGGCGCTCTCTCGCATGACTGGGTTGAAGGAGTTGATCGTCCCATCGTATCATCCGTTCCTGTTCTCCGCGATACGAGAGACGACATGGGCGGGATTGAAGAGCGTTGAGTTCTGCAATGTGACATTGGAGGACAACGAGGCATGCGAGATGTTTGCTTGGTTGGACGGTATGTCCGGCTTAGAGGGACTATTATTCCCGCGCCTAGTGGAGAAGACTGACATTACGACGAAAACGACGAAGGCGTCAAGCGAGAGTATTAAAGTATCCCATCATATGCCGAAGTCTTCGAAGCAGTTGAGCGAGATCGAACTGCAAGAAGAGCGCGCGCGGGATGAGAGTGAGCGCGTACACCCGTTGGCGAAATACACTCGTTCACGGGTGTTCTTACCAAGTTTAAAAGTGTTACGTGCAACGCCGACATTAACTTCCTTGTTTTCTAATTCAGTATCAACGGAACGAGAACAATCACTTTCGGATGGAAAATCCTCGCGTCCCCTTAAGGACGTGACGATCAACATTGATATGACGTTGTATACCGGCCTGCGACCCACAGCACTCATGCGAGGATTGCATGGACTTCAACGATTTGGCTTAAGATTTGGGGAAAGAGTGGACAGGAGGACGGTGGAGAAGGTCCTGATTGCTGCGGGCGGCGCTGTAGGGAATAGCCTTGAAGAACTCCATGTCGACTTTGTTGGCGGGTGGGCAGCAGGGACTGACGAGGTACGTTCTTTCCGCATTCCGTCTCTTATGTCAACCAACACATTCCTCATAGACGTTGTATAAAATCATTGACGCCGCTCTGCCAAGATACCCTGATCTTCGCCGACTTATGTTGCGGTATCTAAGAGACATAGCCGTTGCGGATAGTTTACCATCACCATCGCTGACACTGACAGAGAAACTGCGAGTAGAACAATGGACTAGATATTGCCCGAGGTTGAAACGTGTTGGATTGTTGTCCGACTCGCTCTGGTGACAATGAACACCACTCATTCGATGTTATGCTTTCTTGGATATGTAGATGATTGACGACTTGCTGTCCTATGTCTATACGCCCTTATTTTTTATTGATACAATTTAATACGCCCATTGTGTCAACTGTAGATGTACATCTAATCACAAACTTGGGACTGCTCGCATACGTCATCCATATATGCACACGAGTAAATAACCTTTCCTATAACCACATCAATGCATGCACTATTCTATCACCTCCTACTATTATTCCCCAACTTTCTATGCGTATTTGTATATTCTATGCCTACCCTCGCATCAACGCCGGGAACTAGCGCCCCTGACAACAAAATCGACAGTAATCAACTAACAAACATGCACCGGCTTCGTCCAAGAGGGCTACACTATCTTCCTAAACTGGGTGCATCGTCGAGCTCGGGTTATGAAGGTATGCGCATCATCCGCTTACGGCGTATGCGAAGCTTAATTTGGGACAAAAAGGTACAATGAATGTCAAACAAGTACAAGAGTGGTGGATGAGAGGAAGCGAGGGATTGTGGTGGAAGCGAGACGATACGGGCGTATTGAGGCCCATGCCATATATATAATAAACAAATGATATGTAAACCGCCTAGATGGTATGAAGAGTCGAAAGACGCATACGGCAGAGTCTCCGCGCGTTCGGCGCGGCATTGGAAGCTTTCTTAAACAAGAAACAAGTTCCCATGCATAATCCGAGTGGGAGACGGTACAAAAACCTTGCCAGACGCATACGAAACAAACATCTCCCCTCCACCCGCCTCTCCATAACGTCTCGGCGATATGAAAAATAAGAACAAGCAGACTAAATTCCCTGTGGTACGTGTTTTTTGTATTCATTGTGTCTGATGACGTGGGGGATGCTCATTAAGATTTCTTGACTTTTGGCTTTGCACTGTCACTTCAACCCCGATGTTATTGGTGGTTTAACCCCGTTGAAAAACATGGATGTCCACGATTGCAACACCCTGCTATTGTCATTTCACACGACAGGCCCGAATAAAGAAGATAATGCAAAAAGACGAGGAGGTGGGAAAGGTTGCTCAGGCAACGCCTGTTGTCATATGTATGTTCCACATATATGCGTCTTAAATTAAATGTGACACTTCATTTCACTTGTAGCAAAAGCACTGGAGCTATTCCTTGCACTGATAGTCGAAGAAGCGAGTAGAGTCACAATCGAACGTGGGTCTAAGAAAGTTGAAGCATATCACTTGTATGTTCATTTCATTCGCTTAATCTCATCATGACGTACGCGACGTAGGAAACATGCCATAGAGACAACCGAGATGCTTGACTTCCTCAAAGAGATTGTGGAAGCTGTTCCGGATCCATCTGCAGGTGGAACGATTGACATGGAAGGTGAGGGTGCGGATGGGAAGAGGAAACGTGGCAAAGGTAAAAGAGCAGTTGGTGCTACTGGAGAATCCGGTGCACCAGCGAAAAGAAGGAGGAAAAAGAAGGCAGAGGATCCGGAGGTCGGTGAGCAGGAAGAAGCGGTGGGGGGTGAGGGGGAAGGCGAGGGTGAGACGAAGTCGGAACAAGAGCACGAATACGACCACGACCGAGAGAAGGATGGAGATGGGGACATGTCAATGAAACTTGAAGGGCGGGGACGACAGCGACAGCAAGGGCATAACCAGACCAGGCAAGTCAAAAACCGAAGCTCGAGCGGTGAAAATGATTGGGATAGTAATAAGCCGTTTATGCCTCGACGGTAAGAACTTGTAGCAACAGAAAAACATTTGTACTTGTCTTCACGGACCTGAATTGTGCCTTCGATACCAATGTAAGTAGTATAGCTTAAAACGATGTTGAGATTATATTATTATACAAGTTCCGCTTCTCCCCTCGCTACGAAGTGTTCCACGACTGTGTAGTGCGTGAGAGTTATATCGTCTTTTTTCATATTTAGTGTTGTGCCACTAACATGACCAGTTAGCAGAGATATCAGCAATTAAGATTTCGCAACCCACTCGGGTAAATGTGCAGGCGGACAGTCTTCAAGCGCATGTACGAATACGGGGCGAGAGAGATTAGGCCGGTTTACTACGGTTCGAGTTAGGAAGGGCATATATCAGAGTGAGACGATTCCATACCCATCGAAGGCATGAACGCAACCTCCTCATCGTCCAGATGTGCTTGATTTTCTGGTAGACTTTGTAAAACTGACGCGAAAAGGTGCCCGTCTGTGATCCGTGCATAGCTGGTCGACAGGAAACAAATTAGCAAAGCCATTTACAAAAAAAAAAAAACCAACCGACAAGGAGCCAAACATACCGGATTGCATGGTCCCGCTCTGCGGCCGTTAATCTGGTTTGAATGTCCGCATTGGTACTTATAAACCGCGCATACTTTTCAATCTATCGCAACAGAGTTTCAGTCGTCTAAAAGTCAATAAAAGAGACGATGGCATTACTTTGAACAGTCGCGTCCTGACGTACGAGTTGACGATAAACTTGACCCGCTCAATCTCAGTCTGGACGAGCATGATTCTCAAGTGCTCTTCTTCTGACGTGGACGGATCCCCCCGTAACAATTGGACCACGTCTGACTACTGATCGTATGTGAATGTACGTCTGATTCTGGCCGGGGGAGATGCATACCTGCCGTCTGAGGTGGTCCAATAAGTGATTCAAGAGGAACTCCTGGGCTGGGAGAATATCGGGTGCGTTTCGCTCGTTCATCCAGTGTCGGGTGAGTTGCTCCAGAGGCGTCTCGTGGGCATCCATACTGGTTGCAAGCTAGACGCGGCTACCTAATCCGGAGATTTCTCTGCAGCTGCGCCCAGCCCACAAGTCACCACATGCTCGGGGAGTTGTCATACAATGCACATACACGGTTTACATGTAATACTTGACTTGTTACAAACTCAATAACTTGCCCACCACTGTTGTGTCAAGTTCACACACCACATCAGGGAGACTGACAGTAGTGTAGGTTTCTGAGATGAAATTGACATGTTGTCACATTACATGGCCTCGAAATCACGGTAACCACTTGGAGTCGAGTTCATGACAGTCAATATCAGGGTGCGCCACTCTCTTAGCGCCCTCCACAAGACCTGACAAACTATTATCACAGCTATAAAACTCTGTCTAGGGGCGTCGTATATAAGCCTAGGAGCCACCCCCAGCAATTAGACTTAGCATATCTGATGCATTTAGCCTTTCAGGCGGGTCTGCTCAATGGGAGCATGAAGGCAACCACGTAGTTGATGTGTGTGTCATCGCCAAAATCTTACGCCATTACGCAGGCAAGAAGAGCCATGCGGATCTATCCAGTAGGACATCAGACAGGATACACTACAGCACTGCGAAAACTCACAAAGAGGCCGTACCGCATTTGCCGGAAATACACAGCACGGCGCGAGTCGAAATCGACTTCCAGGTCAATTTCTGCAAATAATAATGTGAGCCATCAGATTAACGAGCAAAGGAAATACCCAACTTACCATTGACCCTCGGCAAAGGATGCATGACAATCATATCCTCCTTCGCCCTTGACAGAACGGCATGATCAACACGATAGGCATCCTTAACTTGTTGCCACTCCAGCTCGTTATTGAACCTCTCTTTCTGGACGCGGGTCACGTAAAGGACATCCGTGTCTGCCAGGACTTCGTCGAGTGACTCACAGATGGTGACTGGAATCCCTGCCTTCCTAGCAGCAGTAATCACTGTGTTGGGCATGGAAAGTGATGAAGGAGAGACAAAATTGAGGCGGACGGAGTATAACGATAACAGAGCTACAAGACTATGCACCGTTCGACCATTTTTGAGATCTCCAAGGAGAGTAATCGTTCGTCCGTTGACAGTGCCCAATTCACTCCGAATGGTATAGACGTCCAGGAGAGCCTTAGAAACGATGTAAGTACGATTACGAAGCAGACATCTCAAGCAATACCAACCTGCGTAGGATGTTCACCAATACCATCACCCGCGTTGATGATGGGAATCGGAGAGAACTTTGCAGCTAATTGTGCACTGCCGACATCAGAATGGCGAAGTACTATGGCGTCAGCATAGCAAGCGAGAGTGCGGATGGTGTCAGGAAGACTTTCTCCCTTGAGTACGGATGATGTGTCAGCAGTTACTTGAATGACCTCTCCTCCCAATCGCTTCATAGCGGCCTCGAATGATGCGCTTGTTCGGGTGGACGGCTCGTAGAACAGTGTAGCGAGGACCTTGCCTTTCATGATATCCAACTTGCCGTTACGTTCAACCTGTACTTGCATCTCGTGAGCAATTGCAAACAAGTCATACGTATCCCGATGAGTAATTTGCTTAACGGAGAGGATATGACGGTGGTGGAAACTTTGGAGAGGAGTGAACGATGTCGGTTGAGGCGATTGTGTAGGCGCGTTCGTCGCTGGGGGAACAGCGATGAGCGTCGTCGGTAAAGACACTGGCTGCATTATGGAGATCGGCTCTTGCTCCTTGGCATTTACGGTTGGTGACGAGACCATAATTTGCACAGGGACGTGTGCAACCGTCGTGCTTGAAACGTCCCGACCAATTGGGGTCGACGAGAGATTGCCATCTAGAAAGACAGTTTTTCCATGCACCACAACGCGATGTATAAATCCGGACACGGGTACGTGCTCCAAAGGGGACCAGTAAGTAAGACGCTTGCTGAAAGGCGTTTTACGACCAATGACAACTTCGACGTGAGTATGAGACAAGTCCAAGAGGCCGAAGATCTGAATGGGATTATCATGCAACCTACGACGAATATCATCCAGAGTCAAGCGACCATCTGCTACAGCAGTAAGAAGCAACAAAATAGACTCCTCTGTGCCCGACCATGGAGACCTGGGCTTGTCTAATTCTGCCGCTAACTGATAAGGGGCTGAACCAATGGAAAATGCGTCGACCACGTCCAGATTCTGCCACAAAGCCTTCTGATCCTCTACAGTCGGCAGGATTTCAGACCCTGGGAACTGCTCACTGTTGAAGAAGAGGGAGTAGACGGAAACATCGCATGTGACCTTCAACTGCCTGGCTTTGCTAAGTGATATCAGAAGAAGGTCATCGCCACTTTGAACGTCTGTAACGTGAATACTGCGATTATGCAGGCTGGCCAACAATAGAAGTGACGCGAGGTTAGGACCTCTTGCGTCAGTAACAATAGGTTTCTCAGCAGGCCAGGCCGAGAAATGCGCGGCGACGGTGGACATTGTGGGAATGACACCATTCCTAAACGGAATGAAGAGGGCCTTGGCCTCAACCCGTAATTCCTCGTCTAAAAATTGAGCATCAGTGGAAGATGCAGCAACACTGAGAGCGTAATTGCAGTGGGAAGCACCCGTTATGTTTGCCCGCGCTTGCTCGAAGGAATGCCAATCTTGAATAGAACCCCCGTCGCCGACCGGAGAAAATACAATAGTGGTAAGGCCAGCACTTATCGATGCTTCAGTGGCAGCTGCCAAGTCCCTTGTGTCAGGCTCCACGATGTTCGGTACGAACGCAGTAATGTTGACGAAGCCCGGGAATGTGTGGGTGCGATGAGAACTCTTCAAGTCCACGCTCGATACGTCCAGCGGAAACTTCCTCACCAGCGCTTCGGCTAGCATCTTCGCATTCTTGACATTTGTAATTAGCGGAACAGCAAAGTCAACGGCCATACGACGAGAGTAATAGCCTTTACTGGCGTAACTTGCCGGTCGCCGATATTGATTCTTCGAGGGCAAATTGATGTACATATCAATGAGATTATTAGCTAAGTGCTGCGTGAGTGAGTACTCCGACTTTTGCTTTGCATCGCTTTCTCCTAGCATATCGAGGTACTACAATTGTGCAAAGACTATGTAAGAACAACCAACACCTTGATGAATAACCTACCTTGCAAGGGACATTATGTTCAGTTAGAAAGTCAGCTGTACCAGCCGTAGCAAATATATTGTAACCGGCAGCACTAAGTTTCTGGACAGAAGGCAGAAGCTCTAGTTTCTCGCGATAGCTTCCAATTGAGAACAGAATGTTCTTCTTTGGAAGAACGATACCAGTAGAAATAAGCGCTTTGAGATACGCTTCATATTTATCGTGACCAAAGCATGCAACCTCGCCAGTCGAGGCCATTTCTACGCCTAGAACAGGATCTGCACCCGACAGGCGACTGAAACTAAACTGGGGGACCTTCACTCCTACGTAGTCTTCAGGTAGGCCAGTGTCTGGATAGGGTTCTACGGGTATATTGAGCAAAACCTTCGTTGCCGTCTCAATGGCATCGATTCCAGTAACTTTTGATACAAATGGGAAAGATCGTGCGGCGCGCAGGTTGCACTCGATCACCTTGATCTCATTGTTCTTAGCGATAAACTGGATGTTGAACGGACCCGTAACGTTGAGAGCCTTTCCAATCTTCATCGTCGCTTCTTCGATTCGGCGAACCGTCTGAGGATCAAGATCTTGCGGTGGGTGAATCAACGTCGCGTCACCAGAATGCACCCCCGCGTTTTCGACATGTTCAGAAATATAGTGCATGACCATCTTGCCGTCCTTGGCGACTGCATCCATCTCAATCTCTTTGGCTTGTTCAATATACTTGGAAATGACGACAGGATGTTCTCGAGATACGGCCGTAGCTTCCGTAAGGTATGTCAACAGATCATCACTCGTGAACACTACGTTCATAGCGGCGCCGGAGAGGACGTAAGAAGGCCGAACCAAGACAGGGAATCCGACCTTCTCGCAGAAAGCCATAGCCTCCTCGAAGCTCGTCAACTCTTTCCACTGGGGCTGGTCGACACCAATCTCGTCCAACAGGCGAGAAAACTTGTAGCGATTTTCAGCCGTATCAATCATCTCTGGCGAAGTCCCGTAGATCTTGACATTTTGGCGGTGAAGTTGCAACGCAATATTGTTTGGGGCCTGGCCACCCATTGACAAGATGATACCGCGAGATTGCTCGGCATCGTAAATGTCGAGGATCGTCTCCAAGCTAATGTTTTCAAAATAGAGACGGTCTGCCTCGTCGTAATCTGTACTGACTGTTTCAGGATTGTAATTGATCATTACGGTTGGCAATCCATGGTCCCGCAACGTCCTAATCGCACGGACAGCACACCAGTCGAATTCAACAGATGAGCCAATACGGTAAACACCAGAACCGAGCACCATGATTCCACGATCATGGAAGGATATATCATGTTCGACAGCGTTGTAGGTCATGTACAAGTAATTTGTGAAAGCCGGGAACTCTGCGGCAACTGTATCAATTTGCTTGACGAACGGGTGGATGCCTACTTCTTGGCGGATTCTCCGGACAGCAAGCTCCGTAGAGCCTAAGCAAGTGGCCAATTGACGATCAGAGAATCCTAGCCGTTTAGCTTGACGAAGGAGCTCGGGAGTTGCAGTCGATGCATTATAGGACCTAATTGGCGTCAGAAGTAACAATATACATTTGCTACTCAGCACATACGAAAGTTTTTGTTCCATCTTGAATATATGCTCCAATTTCGTCAAGAACCACCTATCAATGTTGGTCATTTGCCAAATCTTCTCGACGGTGTAGCCGCGATAAAAGGCGGCAGAGATGGCAAATATGCGCTTATCCGTTGGATTGACGAGCTCTTCGTCAATGTCCTCGACATAGTCGTTCTGAAAGAAAAAGAAACGTAAGAAAACGGTTAGCAACACCAATGAACGTGAAAAGTACACGTTCAAAGCCCGCAAACCGATCGTCAACTGCCCGGATGGCCTTTTGGAAAGTCTCTTCAAAAGTCCGTCCGATACTCATAACTTCACCAACACTCTTCATGCTACTACTCAAGAGCCTGCTGACGCGATTAAATTTCTTCAAATCCCAGCGAGGAATCTTGACAACGACGTAGTCCAAGCTGGGCTCGAAACAAGCGCTAGTAACCTTGGTGACCGAGTTCTTGATTTCATTTAGAGGAATACCCAAACCAAGCTTTGCAGCGATGAACGCCAAGGGATAACCGGTTGCCTTCGAGGCCAGCGCAGATGAGCGTGATAAACGTGCATTGACCTGATGGATAGGGTATGTCAATCGCAGGTCATACTCTTGAATCTTTACCTTACCTCAATAATGCAATATTCTTGAGATTCAGGATGTAGTGCATACTGAATATTACATTCGCCGATCACTCCCAAATGGCGGATAACATTGATGGCTGTAGTACGAAGCATGTTATAGTCAGAATCGGAGAGTGTCTGGGATGGAGCTACGACGATCGAGTCTCCAGTATGGATACCCAGAGGGTCAAAGTTCTATACGCCCGTAAGACAAGCAGAGAGTACGATGGAGAACGCACGAACCTCCATGTTGCAAACTGTAATGCAATTGTCCCGGCAATCTCGGACTACCTCATACTCAATCTCCTTCCAGCCTTTCATACTCTTCTCGACAAGTACTTGAGGGCTCGTCGCGAAAGCTTTGGCACAAAGTGCTTTTAGTTGCTTCTCATCCTGGGCAAAGCCAGATCCCAAGCCGCCAAGAGCATATGCCGCACGAACGATGACAGGGAAGCCAATGGACTTGGCTGCAGCGAGTGCCTCCTCTTGATTCGTCGCCGTACAGCTCTGAGCGCATTTTTCGCCGATCTCTTCCATCGCGCTCGCAAAGAGCTGGCGATCCTCCGTTGTGATAATGGTCTCAATTGGTGTGCCCAGTACCTGTACACCCAACTCAGCAAACTCATCCTTGAGTTTGATACCAACATTGAGAGCTGTTTGACCACCAAAAGTCACATAAATGCCATCTGGTTTCTCGAATTTAATGATCTTCCGCACAAACTCCGGAGTAACGGGGAGAAAATAAACTTTATCCGCAAGACCCTTAGAGGTAGCAATGGTAGCAATATTGGGGTTGACCATTATGGTATAGATACCCTCCTCCTTAAGGGCCTTGATTGCCTGAGATCCGGAGTAGTCAAACTCTCCAGCTTGTCCTATGGAAAGGCCGCCAGAACCAAGAATTATAATTTTTGTCACGTTGGTGCGGGGGACTCGTCTCTCGTTGTCCTCCTTCTTTCCACCTGGCATGCTAATAGGAACGAGGGGTCTAGTAGCAGCGCAGTCCGCAACATTCTGGACAAAGACATCGAACAAAAATTCCGTATCACGGGGACCAGGCGTCGACTCGGGGTGGAACTGGACAGAGAAGAACGGCTTGTCTTCGCAGTAGATACCCTCGTTGCTACCATCATTAGCATTGCGGAACAGCTCCTTCCAGCCGCTTGGCAGCGAGTCCGTGTCAACTTGATACCCGTGATTCTGGCTGGTAATATAACAACGGCCCGAAAGCGCATCAGTACAAGGAATGTTGTGCCCACGGTTGCCGTATTTCATTTTTGATGTTGTGGCGCCGGCAGCCAAGGCCATGAGCTGATGGCCTAAACAGATGCCGAAAATGGGATAGTCAGATTTCCCCATCGCGATTCGCAAGCGCTCGATGGTGGCTCTGACCATGGTAGGATCGCCAGGACCGTTTGACACGAAAAGGCCATCGTACGGCTCAGGGTCTGTCAAGAAGTCGTAATCCCAGGGTACGACTTTCACCTCCACGCCGCGATTAGTGAAGCAGCGAATCTGGTTGTACTTCATCCCAACATCTATGGCAATCACTCGTAGTGTCCGCCCAGAAGGATGTAGTCGTGGCCTTGAATTAGGCTGGTACGTTCTCGGAGACGGAATGGAAACCGCCGCCACGAGATTTTGTTGGTTAGGGTCATAAAATGGTATGTCGATGTAATTTTCCCTCCAAGAGTCGACCCTCGGCAAGGAGGTGACTAGTACAGGTTGGTTCCCGTTGCCTCGGGCTAATACTCGAGCAAGCATAGATCCTTTTTCTCTTATCTTTTTCGTGAAGGCCCTGGTGTCGACGCCGTAGAGAGCCGGGACGCCGTTCTCTTTTAACCATGTCCCAAGAGAAGATTTCGCAAGAAAATGACTAAAGTCTGGCGTATAATCGCCAACTATAAGAGCGGCAACATGAATCCTGTTTGATTCGAATTCCGCAGGAAGGTTATCGAGTACATCCTGGCGCCGTTCCGGCACGCCGTAATTGCCGATGAGGGGATATGTCAGTACAAGAATTTGGCCTTCGTAGGAAGGGTCCGTGAGAGACTCAGTGTAACCAACCATTCCTGGAATAACCATTCTTTCAAATACGTGCATTATAAAGTGCTTCTTAGGTCATACCGGTCTGGAAGACACATTCCCCTGCCACGCTTTCACCCTCCGCACCAAAGCTGATGCCTTTGAATGCAGAACCATCTGAAAACTCTAGAATGGCATCAACTGTCATTGTATCATCGCCATAAGCGACCAGTGCGGTTAGTGGCGAGACTGGGAGCCCCGAGAGGTTACTGTGGGTCCTTGAAAGCGTGGGACGAACAGGCGGCGACATGGCAAGGAGATCGGTAGCCATTTTTTAATCGACCGAGACGAACTCAGTATGAAGATTTGTTTTCCAATCACGTAATCTTATCTGTGACTGCATTGTGTCACGCCAGAACTGGTTGTATGAACCAATTACGCGAGTCGTCATTTATTCCACGAAAAGAGCAAAGTAATGGTAATAAACCAGGTGTCATCAAAAACTATGCAGGTACGATATAGGTAATGGGGTAACATTCCAGAGCGGGAGGAAGACAGAAAAAAAAATATACATTTTTCGTGTAAAAGGGCATCATCATTTACTACTCTTCCTCTGCGGCGACTTCTTCCTCGTATTCGACTTCTTCTTCAGCACTAATGAAACACAAAAATCAGTACGTCACACTAGAGAGGAACAAACTACTAACGTCGCGTCCTGGTATTGTTGATATTCGGCAACCAGATCCTGCATGTTGGACTCCGCTTCCGTGAACTTCCACAACATTAGTATAATGCCCATGGGACAAAGACAAATAAACAGGTACGCACTTCCATCTCGTCCATACCTTCCTGAGTATACCAATGCAAGAATGCCTTCCTCTTGAACATGGCAGTGAATTGATCGCTAACGCGCTTGAACAACTCTTGAATGGCAGTCGAATTACCCAAGAAGGTGACTGCCATCTTCAGACCGCGAGGAGGGATGTCACATTGTGCAGTGAGGACATTGTTAGGAATCCATTCAACGAAATAAGCTGAGTTCTTGTTTTGAACATTCTGCATCTGCTCTTCAACCTCCTTCATCGAGACCTTGCCACGGAAGACAGCGGCGACCTAAGCTAGACTTTGAGTGACAATTCTGGCAGATCGTGCGCATATACCTACAGTCAAGTAACGACCATGACGAGGATCAGAAGCAGCCATCATGTTCTTGGCATCAAACATTTGCTGCGTCAGCTCAGGCACAGTTACAGCACGGTACTGTTGGCTACCGCGAGCAGTAAGAGGTGCAAAGCCGGTCATGAAAAAGTGGAGACGTGGGAAGGGAACTGTAAATTCCTAGATTAATCAAAGACTACCAAAATAAGTGTTAATATACCCATGTTGACAGCCAGTTTTCTCAAGTCCGAGTTGAGTTGACCAGGGAAGCGCAAACAAGTCGTAATACCAGACATAACAATAGACACAAGGTGGTTAAGATCGCCGTAGGTTGGTGTTGAGAGCTTCAATGTCCTGAAGCAGATGTCGTACAAGGCTTCGTTGTCAATGCAGAACGTCTCGTCAGAGTTTTCAACCAGTTGGTGAACAGAGAGTGTTGCATTGTATGGCTGTCAAAAATGTTAATAAAATCAAGGCTTAGCCAGGGTCTGGGCACGAACCTCAACGACGGTATCAGACACTTTGGGACTGGGAACGACCGAGTACGTGCACATCATCCGGTCGGGATACTCTTCCCGAATCTTCGAAATCAGGAGGGTACCCATACCAGCACCAGTACCACCACCCAAAGAATGGGTAATCTGGAAACCTTGGAGGCAGTCGGTTCCCTCGGCCTCCTTCCGTACAACGTCTAGTACTGCATCGACGAGCTCGGCACCCTCAGTGTAGTCTGTGATATCCAGAATTAGAACGTTCGTCAATCAAATACAAACAATGCCCAAACGTCGCGTCCAACACGTGGATACAAATTACGGCTATCAGATCAAGGCTGAAGAAAAACTACTCACGCCCTTTTGCCCAGTTGTTGCCTGCTCCACTTTGACCAAAAACGAAATTGTCTGGGCGGAACAGGCTACCGAGAGGACCTGAACGCACAGAGTCCATTGTGCCGGGTTCTAGATCGACGAGAACGGCACGCGGAACGTATTTGTTCGCGCCGATTTCATTATAGTAGACAGAGATACGTTCAAGTTGGAGGTCGTTGTTGCCCTTGTAGAGACCATCACGCTCGATTCCATGCTCATCTGAGACAACCTCCCAGAACTTAGCACCTGTGATCCAAGGCAGCTTTAATTAGGCGCATATTGTAGGCATTCCATAGACAGATGCATACCGATCTGGTTACCGCACTGTAGGATGACGATTGTAGCATGTCAGAAAAGATTCATCAATGGTACGGTAATAAGCCTAACCTGGCCAGTTTGGAGGTGGACAATTTCACGCATGCTGTTTGCAGTGAGGCGTCAGTCATCAGAGGCATCAGATATAAATGTGGTACGAGAAGCAACGCGATGGCAAGCACGCGTAGGCAGGCAGAAGGGCGTTACCTTCGCGTTGGGGCGCGTCATAGAGGGTGGAAGTCTGGGCGAAAGGACTTACTTTCGAGTATTAAGAGAGAGGAAGAAACCAGGAAGCTAGTCGTTGAAGGAAGTGGGTTAAACAGAACGAGAAAATATGAAGAAGTCGGGCAAAGGGCGAACTCAAAATTTCAAAGTCCGATTTGTACCCCGGTCGATTCCAGGCCTGTGTATAGCGCAGGCAGGCAGGGTCGCTTCATTGTTGTTGTAGTGTCGAACACGTTTTGTTTGCGACGGTGCAAGGTCTGATTTGCATGCCCATCTCCAGCGAGGTTATCGACCACATACAACTTTGATTTTTGCACGGATTGTATTCTTGCGTTGTGTAGCGTAATGTAAAGTAGCTCGCCATGGCTATGCTTGCCGAACCTCCCTGGAATGTACGTCAATCCTCCGGTATCTGAACTTTCATGGGGTAAAGAGTGCATAGTACAGGTGGTAGAACAGCAGTACTAATCTAATAACATGTTGCCAGTCAGTCCGAATCCAGGGAAACATCGTCTGAATCGTCCGAATCATAAATGGTCCTTTTTGGTCTTTCCGCCGACGCAGGTTTTGCCGTCTCGTCGTAAACAATATCATTCGGATCCCTGTCTTCGTCATCCTCGTCTTCACTTTGTGCTTGCGGTGCCTGATTTGGCGCCTGCACCCAGCCGGCATCCAATGCTGACCGATGCTCATCAATAGGTGGTCCAGATATCATGGAATGCCAAATACGGGTAAGGAGCCTGGAGAGAACTTTGTTAAATTCGATAAAGTGACAGGGGAACTGGTCTTACACGGCTTCATTCCCTGCGCACCATCTGTCATCACCCTCTTCACGTAGGTTGAACCGTTGAGCCATTTCAACCACCGATCCTGCACCGTCTTCCATCCGCATCATCTTGAAATAAAGTCGCTTCAGCTCTACTACGTAAACGGGTGCGTATGTTCGGTCATTATTTCTGCGAGGTGGAGACGGTCTCCGTGAATATCCGTGTAGTCGAGAATTATTATGGTGGGATGGTCCGTCTGGATCAGGCTTAATAGAACGTCTTGGAGAAGGTGAGCGTGAACGACGTCTGCGATATGGACTATGAAAATCGTGCTCTTGCTTCACTTCATGTTTCTTTTGACTGGGTCCGCTGGAACACAATTCACGCTTGAGCTGAGGGCAAAGGAATCAGTCAAACCGTCTGGAAAGCCAGCCATTCTGTTCACACCTTCGATGTAGGGTGTCCCAGCAGTTCCTTTAAGCCCGACTTCCATGCAGATGTGTCGACCCCAAAGTCTCTCAGCGCATTTCGTGTCAATGACTCATCGAGCACTAATAGAATGATCGGTTCGCGAGTGGATTCCACTCGACCACCAAAGACGTCCTTCAACTTTTTTGATACTTCTGAACTTGCCAATTCCCCTTTTTCACCGTGTTCAAAGTCCTATTTTAATTCGTCAATGGGATACGAATTGACGGTCCTGGCGCGTACCATACGTTGCGAGCCTCTGTTCATAAAACGATTCTCGAATATCTGGCAGTACTTGGTTGCACTGGGCTTAGTCGTCACACCAGGTACTGTCGCTTCTGACCAACCCACGTCAAGTAGAATAGGATGTTGTAATCGCTCGCCACTAGGTCGCGTATCGTTCCATTTTGTATTGAATGATAACGAGAATATCCTCAATGATTTCGCCCACGTCGCCGAAGGCAAGTCATACGTAAATGGGTCGAGCTTTCCTTGTAATATGTAGTATAAAGTCCTACCGAAGACGTGTTCACGTCATATAGCGTTTCGAAGAAAAATACATACCTTCCATGTTCAAACGCGCCCCGGTCCATACCATCCTTATCATTTGTTACTCGTTTCGCTGTTGACTTTTTTGACAACGCTTGGAGTTTCTTCGCAAGCTCTTCGGCACTATGGAACAAGATAACGGAAAGACTTTCGTAGTCACTGGCAAAACGCGCGTATGGCTTGGACGATCGTGGTAGGTTAGAGTGGTTCGCAATACTGTTTGCTTGCTCGTTGGTTACTAGAACTTCAGGTCTGCCATCATGTCGGATGCCTGGATATAGTATTAAAGCGCAAGTTAGGCGCTTAACATCGAGCTCACCTAATGTCAACTCCACAGGGCTGCTACGGTCCTTTGTAGGACGTAAACGAGATGGATAACCGGCGACAGCTTCGGCAAGTTTTTTCTTGTCATAGCGGTATCTGAGGCAATCATGGTGACCCAGGTCAACAGTACGTGTCCACTACGTACCCTGCCAACGAGAAAAACTCTGCGACCATGGTTGGTTGCAAAATCGGGCGCCTAAACCTGCGCTGCTTCCCAGGCCTCACTCATGCAAAAGAGTACGACATAACATCACCAATACCGTCTCATAGTACCTAATACAAGTTCTTTCTAGCTAGAGAGAACACAATGCTTCTACGGTGTCATTAACTCACTCCAGCTACATCTGCTCCTGACGAGAGCTCGAGTCGGAAGACTTCGCATGCGCTCCATGCAAACCAGCTTCCAAGTGATCGTGGTCATCATGAGTCAGGTGGATGGAGCCGTGTTCAATATTCTCGAGGACCGCTTTCTCCTTGGTCATCTAGGATAGTAGCTTAACGAGACCGCCTCCCACGAAGCTAGATCTATCACTCACAGCAACATAAAGAGCCGAGGACAATATCAGACAAGTTCCAATAATTGAAAGCCATGATGGATACATATGGAAGAATACGCGTTGGTAAATGGTTGCAAATACTATCTAAAATAAAAGTAAGCTAGATAAGCTAGCAAACCGGTCACTGTATGCGCATATAACATACCTGAGTATAAACTGCCATGGACGCTCTACCTGCAGCCTCTCTCTGAAGCCCCATGGTTAGAAGGTGTAAAGCAGCGAAACTAGAAACGCCAATCGCCAACAGAAGACCAAGCTCGTCCAGGCGAGATGGTATAATAAAGGGCGTTCCGGTGACGATCATCCTGTATTCCATTAATTTACGGGTTTTTCCCAGGAATGAAACCCTGAACTCACCCAATTACCGAAAGAGTAACGGATATCATAGCGAAGTAGGCTACGCTATGCATCGAGTGTGCACGCTTGCCAATAGCACGAATAGTGGTATCTAAGCCATCTCAATAACGGGATATATAATCCAGTGATTTTGCGTACATGCACTCGTCATTCCCAGGACGCCTATAAGTGAAACTCTTGGCAGAAAGTGAGCATTGACTTGCACAACAGGTACAAAACATACCCGACGGCAATTACTCTTTCAGCTGCCGTTCCCTTGCTCATTTCTGCGATTTTCTATATAACAACTATGTCGGGCATATTCTTTGACGTACCTCCATTCCCAAAGATAAATGGGGGCCTAGCAATTAGGGTAACCCCAATTAAACTTACGACTTTTCTATTATCAAAAACTGATATGTCACGCATCATTGATGCACTTACTGCCGGCCAGTGCTTGCGTCAGACGAAAAGATTCGTGAAGGAACAGGGCGCCTGCTACCGCAGTGCATAAGGGGGAGAGGAACGTAAGGACAGTCGCATCTGAGAGAGAGAGGTATTGAAGTGAAAAGTAAAGCCCAGAGAGCCCCACAAACCTATTATTGAAGGTCAATTAGTGAAGGACAGGAAAGGACTATGGTGATTTACCCCGAAGCTCCTCTAAATACCAAAAGTAATCGAACGCCCTTCGGTCCAAATACTGGATCCTCCATCCCCGTCCCAAGCCTGAAAGAGGAGAAGTGCATCAGACCTCTGTTATAAAAGGGGTTACATAATACTGACATATACGCCATTGAACATACATATATCATCCCCTGTGTGAGCCACAACAAGTCATGATACAGAGGGGCTGCTAAAATCGTGTGCACTACCCACCATTCGAACCGTTACAAGCTAATAGTGGGGAACGAAAGGGAAAGGTCTGCATGACACCATAAAGAAGGTGCTTTGAAGACTCACCTCCCACACCGAAATCAGGGCAGCAGTACGACTGAGCTGCTTAACTGCAACACTTGCTACAGAGAAGAATGCCTGTGAAGACATTACAAGCAACAACCCCGTATTATTTGTCACGAACGATCGAAGGCCTTGGACCACAGATCTTCTTGTTGATTTCCACCTGGACGCTCGAGGGCGGGATTCATGGTTCGTGTTGCCCTCGAATTCTACGAGACGTTCATGTATGCCTTCTGGACTTGGAGATCTCGACATTGGGTAAGTAAGGACGAGTATCTGACAAGCGCAGAGTACCCGGCGAGGTTAGATCCGTGGGACGGAAATGCCTATTCCTGCATCCTCTCCTCTGCCATCGCAAGGCTTACCGAGCACGTCACGACATATGCACTACTACATACCACCTAATAATAGTAGAGAAAGCAGGCTCCGTGCGTCGCCATGAAAATCCCTGGGCCCGCCTTCAACAACGAAATAGGGGTATCAGTGCGATAGCGCTTCTTATTGCAACGTTTACTATGGAGACGACTCCCTGGGAAGAGGTTACAAGTGCAGTAGCCCCGTGTTATTCACTACAACGATTGAACACCTTCGACCATGGATACTTGAAGGGACACTCTGTGTTAACTTCAAATTATAGGAGAGGCACATGGGCGCTCTCTGGACTTGCGGACCTCGACGTTAGGTAATTATAGGGGAGAATCTGATCCGTGGGACAGATGTGTGTATTCTTGCATGTTCTTCTGTGCCGTTGTAACTCGGCAACTGATAGATCAACGACCTACGAGCATTACATTAACATGTATTGTAAGTGGTATGTAGATTTTCAGAGGTATATATTATTATCTTCATAAGTCATAAGTCATATAGCTATGCGTCCAGCATGGCGTGTCGATAACTTTTTCGGCAATATAAAATACACGACTGGCGAAAACATGGTAGACAAGAATGAAAAATAATTGAGAAGAGGGAGTAGGCGACACGGTGAACGAAGGAGTAAGAGCAGGCGAACTTTCGATAGTGTAATCTGGTCACAAATACGGCCCAAAATAAAAGTGGAGATGCGACGATAAAAAAATTAAAATCCGTTCTGCGTGTTACCTACAGGCTGCTGGTGCTGTAACGAGGGGGAAGCCATGCCCATTGTCGGTGTCATGGGAAGGCGGGGTGGGGATTGCGCGATGGAAGACGGTAGTGGTAAAGGACTATGTGAAAGATGCGGCGACATCGACATCTGGCCGTTCGGCACAACTCCACGTATTCCGTTCTGTCGTGTACCATTTGCCGAGGGAGTACGGATCGGTGTACCATTCGAGGTGGGTGAAACAGGCGTGCTAAGTGCTTGTGCGTCTACCCCGTTTACAACAGAACCGGGCCTCTGCAATGGCGAACCTGCTGCCCATTGAATTGGTTGCGATGTCGGCAGCTTCAGATTGTTAACGGCTGCGCTCAACTGGACGTTAAGATTTCTTGCATTTTGCAGGTGCATGTATGACCCTTGTAAAGGCCGACTTGCTACAGATTGCATTGCGGCTAAATCTTGCGCGGGCAGGCTGGCGAAAGCCGATTTGAGATTCTGCACCTGTTGCATGCTAAGACCACCACTGTGCTGACTACTCATATACTGGGCGAATGCCGGGTTTGCTAATGCTGCGGTATAATTAGCAAGTGATGCTAACTGATAGCTGTTCGGCGCCAAACCGACAGAAACCTGATTTCGTGACTTTGGTCGATTGGGTGATCCGTTCATCGAGGCATCCAGCGCTTGTCCCGTCGTCTCTGGCTGTGATGGAGTCACAGACACACCATTCACGAGTGTACCATTCGAATGGTTGTCGGCCTTTAGAGCGTCAACATGGGGCATATTAATTGCGGGCCGACACACGCCATTTGCTACTGAAGGTGTCGGATGTTGCATGACAGGTAGTGTATGAGAAGAACCGACAGGGATTTGTGCACTTCCAGTGACCTGCAAATTGTTAACGGCAGGAACTACAGGAGGACGCATGCCGCCATTCGATGATATGCGCATTTGAGGTACAGTAGTAGGTGGAGGCATCTTCTTCACTTGATGTTGCGCAGCCACCGGTGCCCCGTTGGGGGTAGGTACAGGTATTGAATGTGACACGCCAGGATGGCCTTGTACAACGCCGGGTGGCGGATAGGGTCGCACAGCACCACTAGCATCACGACGTATCATTGCCATCATTCCTAGTCTATAGGGTATCACCGTCTGATAACGTCCCTCAGATGTTGCCACAGGGATCGAGGGGTCAGTGACCAAGCTATGCTGTTCGCCTTCGCCAAGTAGTTTCAACGAATACTTCATGTATCTTCAAGAATGTCAAAACCAGCGTTAGTCCTGGTAAATCAGACACCTACTTTGTCTCATGGTCGTCAATCAGGACTCTATCCTGTTCGTCTGTGCCTTGAGGTCCATAGGCAGGTTGATCATCCGCATCGTACCTCCATAACTCTATTAACCTCTTCATCGCCTCTCCATCCTCAACTTGTTCCTCGTCATCTGACTTGGAGATAGTGTTAGAAAGCAGTGCAGAGCGGCGCGCTCGGCGAGTAATGTCACGAAGTGTAGAATGGCGACGATCGAATCGTATGCAACCACCGCGTCCTACTCGGACACGGATAGGTCTAGGTTGAGACTGCACGGGCTCTTCCGAGTCGGAAGGTACGGGTGGAATTTGGGGAGGCGGAATGTATTTGAACAATCGTGAGGCGTAAGGTATTGGTGTGGCTTGATAAGGATTCTATAGGGATAATGAACGATCGCACCTCTGCAAAAGGGTGGAACACTTACGTCGACCTGATCTTCCCAATGGTGATCCAGTTCCTTTTGTCGAGCCAATTGACTTTCGACTTGATCTCGGATTAATGCAGCACGATCTCTGGGACGCATCGCTACCTCGACGCGCGCAGAAGGTAGCCCAGTGTCGTTCGTTCTGAGCTTGAGTGGCACGCGCCTATATCGATGGTGTTAGTAGGGGTTGTTGAGAATAAAATCAACACAAACGTACGATGTTTCCGACTTCTTTGGGGGCTTTTCTTTGTCGATAAGAAGCTCTTCGTCGTTTTTGTCTCCGAGCGATGGAAACTTTCTTTTAAAATCCACCAAAGCAGCTCTCTTCTCCCAAACGACCTGTGACTGTTGGGCTAATTCTTTCTTCATGGTTTCGCGTGTCAGAATCGCCTTGGCAAGTTCTAATGGATAGTGAAATTCGAGATTAAGCCGTGCCAGTTTGTCCGACGAAGTCGCTTGTGATGCACGCGTTTTCCGGACTGCTTTAATTTCACGCCTACGGAAGCAAATGTACGACTCATTCTGTGTGTCCGTTTCATCATTCTGACGAATACACTTTAATTCTGCACATCGACAAATATAATAACACATACATTCAACACGGGTATTATCCTATGACCTTCACGCTCCATGCGTCTTTCTTTCCAATACGGATATATGACTTTGGCAATACGAGCAAGGCTCTGTGGCTGAGGGACCCATGATGGGACGGAATAGTTTGAAAACATGGCAGGCGGAAGGGATGATGTAAACGTTTCTTGATAGTCTGAAAACGGAGGAAAGGACATCCCGTTCTCAAGCCCCTGTCGTGCATTATTTAGCTATCAATATGACTGAAATGATGGTGTGGTACGAACATGATGGAGGAACTCCGTCTTTTCGTGGGTCACCTTCTCAAATAACCCTACTACCAACTCGAACTCGTCCTCTGTGATGGAAACAGGTTGGACAATATCTGGTTCCTTGCCTTTTGCCTTCGCACTACGAGAAGATGACCGGGTCCCAGTGACCGACACAGCACCTTGTGCGCTCGTTCCTTCGCCTCTAGCTTCTTCGTTGTTCTTGTCCAGCCACTCCTTATCACGTTCATCCATATAGTATGTAAACGTTCCTGCAAGACCGTCTCGCAAAGACTCTTCCACACTTGTAGACGCGCATATATATGTCGCGGGATCCCTCCAACGACTGGACGGGTATAGCTCCCCATAGTTCTGGACAATTCCTGTTGAGTCAGGTGTTGGAATATAGATTGACTCTGTCTTCTCAGGTCCAGTTCGACGGGCGCTAGTAACGTGATGGCGCTGCGAGGCGGATAGGACAGCTTGCAAATGATGTTCCTATTTTTACGGTGGTCAGTATGGTGTAATTACATAAGCAGCCCGCGGGTCGCACAGCCACTGAAAAACGCTGACGTGGCAGGGGCCACTAGGGGTAAGGTCACTCACATTGGCGTCCTCCGCGTCGACACCAGCGACAAGATTGGTGAGGCGATTCTTCTCTTCGTCTTCGTCGGGTATGAGAAGAGTATCGACATCGAGATTACCATGGTGTATCTTAAGGCGAGTTTTGTTTGTGATCCGGTTGCGATTCCTGAGGGTCGAAGCACCCGGGAGATGATTGCGGGGCATATCATGGATTTCACAGAGGTAGAGACTAGAGACAATAAATTAGAGAAATTGCGTGGTACGATTTCTTGTCGCTATCGTCGTCGGCACTATGCTGTCACACTGCGTTCGGATTTGCGCCGAAAAAGTGGTTTCGGCCCGGCAAAAAATGAATGTAACAGAGGTCAAATGCGGCTCGGTTTGGCATGTAAACAACAAGTGACTTCTCGAAATGGGAAATGCCGCAGGTGATATGTTCTGGCCTTGTAGCCAGAGAATAGGTGCAGATCTCGTAGCAAAGGTAAGTAAATAATTTGAGATTCTCCTGCACCAACGTGTACGCATTCAATGGCCTCGGGTTATTTAAGATGAAGCGAGCCATACCCACAAAGAGTTTTGGTCACGGGGTGACCTGTCACATCATCTCGCGGTCACGGAATTTCCTGATTGGCTACCTCCTCAATAAAGGCAACTGCTTGCCTCGTTCTGCGGCTCGTGTTCGCACCATAAGACCGAAATTCGAAGACCGACCGGTGCGCCATGTCCCATCGTAATGTAATTTCCTCGCAATGTGCTTGTTTTGTGACGTCTAGGCTAGGGTGTTTCCCAAGATCTGATGAATATGTATGCACCACCCCCACAAGATTCACTTTCCGGACATAATGCACCAGAATCTGTGAGAGTGTTCTGTATCCCGTTATTAGCTCCAGGATCGCAGTGCATAGGGCACCTGTTATCCACCCGAAAACAGTGTCCTCGTGTGTTGAATGGTGTCGAAGAGCGTACCAGTGTGTGTGTTTAAAGGAAAAGAGATTGCCCTTGCTTGAAGGAAGTGGCTGTAGTAAATCAGCTCTGTAGATCTGACCAGCGCGGTACCTAATTGATATTAGTCAGCGATGCACGAGGTTCCAACACCTCTGCTAGCGTGGCCTTTCTCCACCACTCCTGTTCCCCGTTAAGCAAGTTTAGCTGCGCCTGCACAGGCATCGCACGAGCATAATGCCAACAAAGGCGCAGGCCATGATAACGATTTTATGTTTATCCCTCTCTGGTTCGTGCTGTTCGGCTTCTAAAGCATAGTTTAGCTCTCGCTGAGGATATAGCTAGCCGTTTCCTTTCCTGGAATATCGCACCAACTGCCTATCGTTAGGGTTCCGGGTGTCATATTTTTTATTGGCAAGCACTTTGGAACAGGTACAAATATCTTATCCCTTGCGGCGTGTGTATTAAATCCATAACCGCAGGCGTCATCTTATCAACGGCCTTTTGTCATTTACTGGGGGATGCATTCAAATCTTTAAATAAACCCATCGTCAAGGAGCATTACAATAAGATTGCAAAATGGACCGCCCCAATGATGTATTTGTTCTTCGCTCACCCGCCATTCAATCTTGCTAACCTAGCCGATAAATAATATACAGCCTATCTTCACTGTTGACTATGTTCCTCGTTGGGTGTGCGTCCTCCAACTCCGATCTCATGGCATTCCTCATTCGCTCCTAGATATTTCAACAACGTACGCTGATTACCTCCAGGGCAATTCCACAGCACCACCCTTACCCATTAAAACGCCCAATCCATCTCATCCGGCCTCTAAATGTAACAATCGAACGGCCCTCGCGGATAATCCGTTTGTACCTAATGGTCAGCCAAGGTCTCCAGATCTAGATTCTCGCCTATGCGTCAAGTGCTGCTTTACCATCGATTCGTGTACATGTAACGGACAGGGAAGGCAACAGGCTTTCTGCTACAATGGAGAAGTAGTAGGACGAGGTGGCGGACATATAGAGCAGAAGGATACCCAAGAAGTAAAGGGCGGGAACAAAAGACAAGTTGTTGGAATATTGGTACGTCTTTCATCTGCCAGCTATATTTATCCTTATTCCACAGGTTCTACAACTGGGCATCATGATACACTCCCTAGTAGTAGGCCTAACTTTATCCATTGCTCAGGGCTCTGATTTTGGTGAGAGTGTTTTCATTCATTACAAATTATTGACTATTTTTTAGCATCTCTACTTGTTGCGATATGTTTCCACCAAGTATTTGAAGGTCTTTCTTTAGGTATTCGTATAGATGCGCTACTACCATCGACTGCATCCTCTCTCTCGGCATGCAAATCCCCTCCCCAAGTTTCGCCACTGCTGCCTGAATCGACAAGTTTAATTCTTTCGCAGTGTTCAACACCATCATATGCATCCACCCGACACTGCGCGCGAAAGTCGGTTGTAGCTCAAACGTGCTACAGTCGTAGAACTTGTTTCTCGCGTATAAATTGGATGAAGATTGTACTCTCTATCCTTTTTGCTGTTACGACGCCAATCGGGATGATAGTAGGTTTATACGCTTTCCCCCATGGCGGAGGTCATGGAGGGCCTGGTCAACAAGGTACTGTTTCTTCCTAGCCGCACTATCAGTCTGTCTCAATATTCTTTCGGTTGATAGCGCTCGTGTTTCTCACACAAGGTATCATGTCTGCGATTTCAGCGGGCATGCTTATTTATGTCGGGACTGTTGAGATGATTGCAGGCGACTTTGTGTTTGGTGACGTGACCGGCGGCCATTCGCATCATGCTTCTGGGCGCGGGCATTCTCATGTGCAGGTTGGCGACGTAGATTTTCATGAAAGCAATTCACGGTCACATCAACGGTCGGATGGTCTTTTCGAAAGTGAATCAGATGCGTGCACTTCGACTCCATCACCCCGAGATTTTGACAGAGAACTGCGGGATGATGGCCCGCCAGACGGCCATAGAGAGAGCCGGAGTACTGTCGGACAAAAAGCGGTAGCGGTTGCTAGTCTTTTTGCTGGTGCCGTGGTGATGAATGTTACTTCGCTGTTCGAGTGAGTGTTGTTTTGTATCGGTTTTAAGGTTTTATTAGCGGATGTGTGCTCAATATACCGGCTGCCATGTGTATTTACAATTTACCGTACTCTGTTTTATTAGTATATGTGTTTTCTTGGCCTTGATTATATCGTGACATACGCATCATGATCCCATTTTCGGTAAGCTCGGTGTAGGGGCTGCATGCAGTGCACACGCCATCCTCAACTGTACCACCTGTTCTTTAGTCACTAATTTCCTATAACATTGCAACGGATATCCTACGCACTCCCACACCAAGTATTCTATCCTCATCGGCTTTATCTAACATCCTCGGACAAGTCCAATTATCCGCCGCAGCACGCCTGATGCCACCCGTCCCACCACAACAACAACCCATCAATGTCAAGCTCCTCCTCATAGGGAACGCCTCGGTGGGGAAGAGCAGTCTCTTACTCCGTTTCTCGGATGAGCAGTGGCTACCTGAGGATGAGGCCAGTGCGACGATTGGGGTGGATTTTAGAGTGAGTAGTTGTCCTCGCCTCCGCAGTCTCTTTTTCCATTTATCTCGTTGTTATGTTGTAATGTTGCTGCTATGGGTGGCAGAGCCCTGACGTTTCTATTCGTATGCTTACTCACGTAGATCTTCTTTGGGATGTAGGTGCATAAGATGGATGTTAATGGAAAGAAGGTCAAGTTGAGCATATGGGTGCGTCTCCTCCACAATGTTACTGTATGCGTATTATTGATTCTGGGTTTGTACAGGACACAGCAGGTCAGGAACGATTTCGAACTATCACGTCGTCGTACTATCGCGGCGCGCAGGGCGTTATCCTCGGTGCGTTCATTATAACCCATCTCAAGCTTCGATTCACACTCAAGTGTCGTACCCGTCTAGTATACGATGTCACATCCCGAGAGACATTTGATGCCCTCCCCCGGTGGTACGCCGAGTTAGACACCTACATCTCCACACCTGTCATCAAAATCCTCGTCGGGAACAAAGTGGACAAGGAGTATTCCCGGCAGGTGGCTACGTCGGAAGGGGAGGCATATGCAAAGAAGATGGATTCGTTGTTTGTAGAGGCGTCGGCTAAGACGGCGGTTGGGGTGAAAGAGACGTTTAAGGAGGTTGTACAGAAGATTTTGGAGACGAAGGAGCTTTGGGAGGGGGGCGCAAGTGACGGGGGTGGACGTGGGAGGACGGGGACGCAGAAAACGGATAGAGGGAGGGGTGGGATGCCAGGTGGTGTGCAGCTGGTTGGACAGGAGGACAGTCAGACTGATCAGGGGTGTGCATGTTAGTCGTGAGAGTGGGCGGTTGGACAAGTCGGTCATAATTAATGCTCTGGCAGTACGTGGTACGGCTGCAGACTTATATCCCTTCGATTTGTGGATCTATAGATTACGACATCATGAAACGTTTACTTTTGAATGCTACCTTAAACCACAACAAGGGAACCAGACAATGAGAAACTCTGGTTCTATTGGTAAATAAAGTTGTACCTGTTAAACGATCAGCCCGTGCATGCGCACAAAGATAATACGACGAACCGCGAGAGCAAATGGGGAATAGCCGATAACTGGGGACCGTATCTAGCCGCATTGTCATACAGTTCAAACAATGGAATAGCCAGCAGTTTCATGTTTTTGGGGACGGCAAGAACCTCTGTTGGGGTGTTTACTTGACATGCATATCAAAGGTATCGAAACTGCCAGGCGTACTGCGTTCTGGCATCTGCACCAGGAATAGCTTCTTGCATTCTTTTGGTTTAGTAATATGTGCAGGGATGAATGGGTACTGTATGGTCCGATTGTAGAAGCTCACTATATGCGCTGTGAGCAAACTCCAAGATAGTTTGACGCACCATGAATGTTTCAAAATTAGGCCTCCACCACTGTGCAAGACAATCTCCGATTTCCCACTCATTATCAACGCCATGGGTGGAATCGAACTGCCTAGAGTCGACAGGTGGGGCCAGGCGCTCATCCAGTCGGCGTTTGAGTCCTTCTATTTCATCTTCCCCGGGTTTGAGGTAGTCACCCGGACTGTATTCGCACCATCAGCGTGTAATTAGCGAGGTAGTGGACCGGGGCGGTGGGACGATAGCTTTCAAACATCACAAATGATACATACAGTTTGAAGAAGGCGTTTGCGATTTGTAACATGAGGATGTGGGGGTGGCCGTGATCGTGGACGACAAGGATTCCTTCGACGGTGCGGCGCATTCCAAAGTCTTCATAGTTGTTTTGGAGGCGCTGAAGACGTGCGGAGACGGAGGGATCTTCTTCTGGTTGTGCCTCCTTTGTGCTTGTGGGAGTCAGCTAAGGTAACGCAAGAGCAAGCAGAGATACCTAAAGGTAAAGTTAGAAAGTGGGTAGCTGGAGAACAAGGTCAGCTTGAACGCGCAGGGAAGGGAAGGACTGACAGAGCGATGGTGTTGGACATGCTGGTGACCGTAGAGTGGGCGTAAGCGGCGAAGGTCACGTGCACGGCGTTTGTGGCGGGCGCAAATCTGATATCGGTTCGCGCTACGGCAGCGACCATCAAAAGTTAGATTATTGACGTTATTTTCCTAGGCATGAACCTGTTCAAGGCATAATCAGGGCGCACACGAACGACCATGAGTAGCAACGACCCTGTCGAGCAACTTCGCGATGCCGCAGCTGACCCTCCGCGGTCTGTCTCCCAGGCGCGGCCCATTTCCGCGTCGCCACTCCACCGGGCTGGGTGAGTTCACAGCCCTTGTCTGTCTTTCTGCTACTCATCCCTGCATGACGGCGATCAGTCTGCTTCAGCCAAATCCGTATGCTACCAATGTAGATCCTTCCGACACGCATGTCTGTGCTAGGATACCTCATTCACAGGGTACTATACGCGAGAGCTCAATTAGACTCTCCAATATGCCCATCCTACCCCCACGTCCCACGATTTCTCCTACGTCCCTTCCTCCACGCACCTCCTCACTGCTGCCCTCGTCCTCCAGCTTGATGGGCTCTCCCGCCCCTCTGTCTCATACTCTAAAACACGATCCACCCACCCCCGGTGCATCCAATACAATGCCAGTAGGAGACATCGACAACAATCACTCATTGCTCAATACAACAAAAAAACTCCGCTCTCGCCTCGCTCTTACCGGACGAGACGGTAAAATGACAGAGTGGGAAGAGTCTACCCCAGAAGAGCTCGAAGCTACTCGGACCCTTAACGAGAGAAAAAAACTTTCGGCTCTCTCCCTTCTTCGGCCCGAATATGAGCAGTTACCGCCCTCTCCCTCTGGGTCGATGGCGACTACTAGACCTAGGAATGTTGACGTTGACGAAGCGACTTCTACACCTACACCTTTATACATGGCCCGGCAACGACCAGAGACCCCCACCGCAACTGAGAATAAAATAAGATATCACCAAGGCACAGGTACGGATGACGAAGCTGCGCACGAGCGTGTACGAGAAGGCGATCAGGATTCCAAAGTTGACGATAGTAGTGGACACAGCCCACGTTCTAT
The DNA here is from genome assembly GCA_001691755.2 of Amanita polypyramis BW_CC. NCBI lineage: Eukaryota > Fungi > Basidiomycota > Agaricomycetes > Agaricales > Amanitaceae > Amanita > Amanita polypyramis. Next base: position 17,185 of record JNHY02000083.1, on the reverse strand, counting down.
GGCATTGACGAGTCCTACCCTTCCTCCTAGCCCCGCCGTTAACTTCCAAAATCGAACGTGCGGAAAAGTTGAGTCGGACGATGACGGTTCGGGCAGTTGCATCGAGTCTGAGGGGCCATGTGATGGTCCAGGCGCGCTGGGTGTTCGGCAATCATGTTCGAGAAGGGACTCTACTCAACTAGTCGAGCCACCAACGGACCGATCTCCGTTGCTGTTCAAGTCCAAGTCAACGAATGCTCATCAGATTGCGTACGATGGAACCCCTCTCCCTTCCGGATCTTCTCAACCTTCAAGCGTTGTTGTACGGCACATGTACGAGAGTGTCAACAAGATCAAGGATAAATTTGCCAAACCTTCGCTGGCCCGCCCACTGTACGATATTGGTATGACGGCACTTCGGGCTACTCCTGCTGTGTTGCTTGGTTGTCTGTTGAACATCCTGGATGGTGTTTCTTGTGTGCATTTTTGCCCTCACTGTTGTCTGTTGCTGATCGTTGCTTAGATGGCATGATCATCTTTCCTTCAACTGGCGTTTTCTCGGGTTTAGGTCCAATGGGTGTTTCAATGTTTTTTGCGTCTTGCATCGTATCTCAACTCGTATATGCCCTCGGCGGAAGCGGATTTGCATATGCAAACGGAAGCATGATGATCGAAGTAATTGTATGTCCTTAACATTCACTACGCATCTATTCGGATTTACTGAGTGGAGGTTCAAGCCATTTTTCCACGTGATGGCAAACAGCATCGCAAATCAAATTGGCGAAGACCATCCACGCGAAATCATTGCAACAACGTTAGTTGTCTACGCACTAAGCTCAATTCTAACTGGTATGCACCCGCGTGTAATCAGTCCTCAAGCTTTCTCTCACCGTATATTTCTTCCCCTTGGCTCGTCATATCTGCAGGCTTAGTATTCCTCCTCCTTGGAGCCCTCAAATTAGGGGCCATTGTTGGATTTTTTCCTAGACATATTTTAATCGGGTGCGTGCCCATTCGGGATATCGCGATTCTCACTATACCTTGTTTGTACTCTAGGTGTATCGGTGGTGTTGGTGTGTTTCTCATCATCACCGGGTATGCCTTCGCATCACTTGCTATCACTCTTGTTGCGACTGACGTGACGCGCGTCGCAGACTGACAGTTAGCCTGGGCATGCCGGACGGATCATTTCAAGAAGCCCCTTTGGAATCGATACGGCATATGTTTGGAGGACTACATACGATTATGTTGTGGCTCCTTCCTTTAGCTCTGGCCGTGCTATTGAGGCTTATCACCTATAGGTGCCATCATCAACTTATCTTTCCTCTCTGTTTGTACCTTTTCCCGGATCGCCCAACGTCGTGCTGAGAAGTGTTTTGATTGACAGATTTCGTTGTCATTCCTTTATTGTTCTACATCATTATATTTGCTGCGGGCCTATCTCTTGATGATCTAAGAAAAGAAGGGTGGTTGTTTGATATGGGCATGGATGGTGTTCATGAGGCATGGTATAAGATGTATTCGTATCTAGGTGTGTTCCCTTTCTAGCGTTCGTTGGGTTAGGGGCTGAAAAAACGCGTGGAAGATCCCGGCGCAGTGCACTTAGGTCCAATTTGGACAACTCTGCCCACTCAGTTTGCTCTGTTCGTATGCTTTCTCACAATATACCGGCCTTATCTTTGCTGATCTGTGCACTAGATTATTTTTTAACATCCTACATCCTCCGCTTAATGTCCCTGCTCTCTGTGCGTTTGGCAATATTTTTTCAGGGCCTATCTTAACATAAATTCTATCCCAGCTGTATCACTCAATGAGGATGTTGATACTAACAGAGAACTTGTCGGTCACGGTTATTCTAATTTATTGGCCGGTCTTATTGGGACGGTGTATGTGCCTTTTACCTGCACAAAGAAATTGGTTATGACATCCTTGACGTAGGCCAAATTATTTGGTGTATATTAATACACTGTTATTCTATCGGGTTGGAGGAAACAGCCGTATTGCGGGATTTATGCTCGCGCTGGCTACGACTTTCTTGTTGTTCATAGGAACCGGACCGGTCGCGTATATACGTGAGTTACTTTACTTTCTCTGAGGTATTTTTTACTAACTGTTGGCTGTCAAGCCGTCATGGTCGTCGGAGCGTTGATATTCGTATTGGGGATCGACCTTGTTAAAGAGGCGTTGTGGGATACGAGGCATCGCACTAGCAAGTAAGCACCCAACCATCGTCCTTGAGGAGGTAGATATATTGAAGATGGATGACCACGGCAGAACCGAATATCTGACAATAGTCAGCATTATGGTGTGCATGGCCGTGTGGGACTTTGTTATCGGGGTACTTTTTGGGATCATTGCCAGTTGTGAGTGAACTTGTTTTGTTGGCCACTTGTGTACCAAGTGTCTTCGTTGTCCAGGTGTCTTTTTCGTCGTGCAAAGTTCGCAGAGGAAAAGCATACGTATAATCCAAACGGGCGAAACGGCCATGTCCTCTGTCCGTCGCCCAAGCTTACAAAGAGAGTACATACGGGAAGTGTCCAAGCAGACGACGATTATTAAACTACAAGGTCGGTTTTTTCCCATCTGCCCACCTTATCTCCTTCTCCTTCTCATCCATCCTCGCGCAGGTTTCCTCTTCTTCGGAACTATCACCCAGGTTGAAGAAGCCATCCGTTCCCTCATCGACACTCCTTCGTGGAAACACAGACCGATTCGTTTTCTTGTACTCGATTTATCACTCGTAGCCGGAGTCGACATGTCTGCCGCCGAGGCGTCTGTGCGGATCCATCACCTTTTGTATAATAAAGTTATCACGCTGGTGTTCTGTGGGTTTCAGGCGGATTCGTCAGTCGGGAAGGCGTTGAGTAGTGTTGGCGTGCTCGGCGCGTCGGGGGTAGAGCTATTTTCAACGTTGAATGACGCTATGGAATGTAAGTATCTTCATCGTCTGCAACTATCGCTGATATGGTTGATTGACTGAATAGGGACAGAGAACGAGTACCTCCATGCATGGTACAGGTTGCAGAAAGTGGAAAGGGCTACTACATACAGTATGTCTCTCTGTTTTTCTGTGAGAAGAGGGCCGCTGATAACCACTGATTCGTTAGATATACCTAGACACAAACAGGCCGAGGTGGACCTTTATGTTTCGCTAGTCCACTCACCTCGTCACCAGCAACTAGATGACGCGGCGAGACGGACGCTAGCTACTGGTTTGTTTCCCCTTTTGATGCACAATAGCGGCTATTGCTAACGGTGCCTCACAGAGTCCGAATCCCCAGAACACGACTACACCGAAGAACCTTTCATCGCGCTACGCAAAGTATTCTCCACATTTTCCAACGTCGACTATCATGAGTTTTACCCTCTCAAGCCCTATTTAGAGCGGCTAGCTCTCTCCCTGGGACACGTCCTATGGAGGCAAGGTGATTCTCCGGATGGGCTGTACATCGTTGAGTCAGGTGTGCTCAGAGCAACATACGAGTTTGCGGAGCACACGCAAAACATGGAGGAGACGATGTGTGCTGGCACGTTGGCCGGCGAACTGTCCGCACTTTCGGATTTGCCGAGGAATGCGACGGTAACTGTGGAACAGCCAACTGTACTGTGGAAGCTCTCGACGGAGAGTTTGTGCAGGCTGAGGAGGGAAAAGCCAGATCTCGCGGCAACGTTTACGCATCTTGTTTTGAAATGTAAGCCTGCATTTTACTCCTCTAGGAGGTTTGTGCTAACAACGTTGTTGTGCAGCTGCTAAAATTGACTATGACATACTACTTGGAGCTTTAGCATCCAGACAATGAATCAAGCACGGGGTTCGTTTTTGCATATGTTCGCCACACAATCGGGCATTTTTTTTTTTTTTTGAGTCGACAATCTTTATAGCGCCGAAGGCGCTATCTATACATACATGTAAGCATAGTACTGAAGAAGACAGGGTGAACCCGTGTAGTGAGCTGTGCAACAACTACGAAAGATTCGGAGAAACATTGAAACAAAAAAGGAAACGAACTTGGGTGAACGTAAACACAATCGGTGTATTGCAATTAGTGTACTAATAGATAGGGGAAAATGGACATTCGATTTCTTTATGTCATGCCATAGAATTTAATGTGTCCTTCTCCAGTCACCACCATTTCTGCTCGTGCTGCTGTCCCATGTACCTGCCTTTATTTGCATATGACCGCCTCCCAGGCGACCAATAGGGGACTTCGGTCCCAGACGAAGTAAGGTGTGTCCACACAAAATTTTAACAATAATGTTCTTATTACTCAGGATTATACAATAAATTGCTTTGATGTACCCAAAGATAAAAAGATTTCCGTAAAATTGTAGCCAACGATGCACTTGTCACGACTTGTACATTTCTTGCAGAACTTGCTGGAATCGCAGGGTCCACCAACCACGTTCCTCCCGCTCGTGTTGGATAGAGTCGCTCCTTTGTCCGTTCTGAATTTCCAGATCTTGAGCAGAGGGACTTTTCGGAATAGGCAGGCCAGAATTGACTAGAGGCGTCATCAGATGACCAGGATCTTGACATTTGGAAAAGTTCATTGTAGTTGTCGGATATGACAGAGAACGAAGCGTAGCTTTAGAACACCGTTGAAAGGCCAACCGCCAGTGTTCGATTTTATCCTGCACTGGGACAGAGGAACCTTCATTTTCGTCTTGGAACACGAGCCTAGCACGAACCGTCGTTAGACGCATGGAGGTCGCCTTCAGATCGTCGTTCAGCGGGATCAGATCAAGGACCACACTAACAGTCTCTGTGTAGATTGTCAGAGTGAACTAACGTGCTTGAAATCACTCAATAACCATCTCGTCTATCAGCCTCCAATTCAGCGTGGAACACTTGTGAGAGTCCAATTCCGTTTACAAGCTGAAGTATCAGTTTACTACCAGGTTCTTCGGGGATTGATTTTGCCAGAATAGCCATATCAGAGAGGATAAATAATTGAATGGGCTTCCGCGCTCCGGAGGTTGTTGTCGCTTCATGAGGTAAGACATATTCAGTATCGTGGCCAGCCTTTGAAAAGTTCTGCGAAACATCGGAATGGATCGAAAAACCAGCGCAGGATGACGTAGTTGACTTGATAGAACCAGTCCTTCCGCGTAAAGAGTCCCAGGCTTGTACAGCGCTAGCCAACCTAGACATCCTATTTCCAGACTTTTCTTTGAAGGGTGGTTTTACTTGAGTTGTCGCGTCTTGATTTCCAGCCTTCTGCGCTCCATCCAAGGGAGCATCTTTGTCGTCTTCCCCTAACAAGTACAACTGAGCTTGACACAGAAGTCGTCGTTCCCGGGTGGCAAGCTGCAAACCCGATGGGAGTCCCCGGATCGTATTCACCAGATCCTTTAAAAGATCATACTCATCTTCTCGAAGCTTAACCTCCGTCATGACACGAACGATGGCATCAATTGACTGTAAAACGCTGAATGTCGGGAGATAATCGGGGTGATCCTTTGGTGTGCAGCTCAATAGGCGCTAAAGTTGGGAAACATCAGCAACACGCGGAGATCAGCTATGAATCACTTACAGAAAATATGTCGCAATATTTTATTAACCTGTTCATTGGCTCAAGCAAGAATGCTTCTAGTCCCCACCCACCACATTCAGGGGTCCGTTGCTGAATGGTCACGAACTCACCAAAATCATTTCCATCTTCTCGCACTATTTGACCAAGGGTGCTTGCAACGCTACCAAGACGCACGAGATAGGGCTGATAAATTTCTAGCTTGGGGATCAATACAAGCAGAGGCTCAGATATGCATCGTATGACACCCATCTGAGTATGGGTCGCCGCGCGTTGAATATCTCGTAACGTGTGAACGATGTACCACGTATGCAGATTCGCAATGTCTTCGAACCAGTCGAGAAAATGTGTGAGATCGGGAGGAACACCCTCAACCCACGTTTTGCTGTCCCTCATGCGAAGCGGAAGAATGAACAGCTGCACACAGAGGTGCATTCGAGCAACAAACGTCTCTTCCGACTCGCAGAACTCTCGTATAATCTTTTGTCGGTTTGTCTCCATCGGATCAATGAGCTGATCATCAGAATCATCGGTCTGTTGCGCTGAACGAATTCCACCTTCGTAAGCGGAAGAAGCGAGTGGACTGCTGGAAGTCGTGCCCACAGGAGTCTCGGCATAGTGCTGTACAGGCGTGTTGCAAACCGAAGGTGCTCTCAGTCTTGCCTCATGCTCCTGCTGCCCTTTCCCACCATCGCTCAAATTCCTAAACAGCGATGCCGCACCAACGCTCAACTCACTCCCACCACCACTGTGATCACCTTCACGTGCAGCACGCCAGAAAGTACTACCCGCTGACGAAAATTCGCTTTCGGCTAAACTAGCCCTATGCAACCGGAGGTCTGCATTATCATAGAGTCTATCAGAATCAGACTGTGGAATGCCGAAGGCCCGCCTTGCGCGAGCGGCAATAGCATCGGCTGTGCCAGATATAATGCTAGCAGTTTCTGTATCAATTGAAGCTTCCCTGGGAGGCGCTTCATCAACTTTAGGTGTAGAATCACCGGCGAGTGAAGGGTCAGGAGTCTCAATGTAGATGGAACGCCGCTTGAGTGCTGCGGGAGATAGCAGTGCCGGACTACCTTCCGGGACGCTTTGGCGAATAACGGGGGACTTGCGCGGTAAATTGCTGCGAACGGAAGAGCTGATTATGCCCGGTGTGTTCTCGGATGGGGCGTGAGCGGCCCATCCTTGCAGTTTAATTTTTTGAGGTTGTCTTGAAAAGCTAGCGTTATATGTATTGAACTGTGAGTCCGCCCCTTGGACTACCGGTTCGACACTCTGATTCTTATCTAGTAACCGATACCTGTCATCCTCTTCGTAATCGTCTTCATACTGTGAAGCCTCATCGTCATCTTTCGTCGGTAAGGAACTACTCTTTGCGAATGCAAGGCTAGAACCCGGAAGGGCAACGCCTTCCTCACCTATACAGTCACTTCCATCAACTCCAGTCTGGTCATGACGTTCTGTGAGGGGTGGCTGTTCTAGCTCCAACTTTGAAACCAATCTAACCAGCGCCGCACGGCGCCGTGCATTCTCAAGTGCAAAACTATTACATGGGGAACCAAGTGGGCTTGAACGGGCGACGGACTCAACTTTGAGATTGTTGCTTTTATTTGAACTTGAAGTCCCTGACTGCGTCTTCTCTCTTTCAGGCGGGTCCTTTTGAGAGTACAGTGCCAGCCCCAAACCCTTTTGGGACCACTTTGATTCCCGCCGTAAGCTAGAGTACTGCTTCGGCGTGTCATGAAATTTAGAAGGGCCACCATGTATGCTTTCGGCGCCGGATGTAAAACCAGACGTGGAACTCGAAGACGGATATACTTCGGCATTCGCGACTGTAAGGCGCCTACGGTCCCTGTTCTCCGTCTCATAACGCAGCTCAATATCTGAATCCTCAGTTATGACCTCCGATTGAATAGTTTGCGCTCGTTTTCTGTTGGTAGGGCGAGGGATACCTGACTTCTGTAATTTGTTATGCATTGGGGGTGTTTGAACTAGCTGTTCTCCTGAGGTCCTATCTTCCGAGAATGAGAATTGGTTATACAACGGCTGCTGTAGCCGTGAAAGGGACTTGAATGATTGGCCTGGATCTGTACATGACCTAGATCGACCATTGGTCTGAGTTGGCTGGTCATCCATGCATACGAAAATGTCCTAATTACTGGTAACTTATCGCATAAAAATATTATTTGACACAGGGACACACCTTTGAACTAATTCCTCTGTTTTTGGGCGACGCGGGCGGTACTACCCTCAATTTCTTACTAAGAATACTTTTCACAGATCGCAAACCCGGAGAGTTCTGGGAAGGTGAGGAGGCACTGGACATAGAAGGTTTTTGGCTCTTCGGTGACCGCAAGACCGACTTGGGCATCTTGGGAGCGAGCCTAGGGTGCGGCACAGTCACTTCCGCGTTCTGAACAGAGCTGATGCTAGACGGCAACGGAGAGTTGGACCTCAAATTAGGTGAATGTAAACCGGCAGCAACCGCGTCATCTTTCTTGGCATCGCACGGCGCATCTCGCCCAGAAGGCCCTGGCGAGGAAGTACTAGTAGGAGTCGCAATGCGAGTTGGAGGGCGTGTCATGCGGTCAATAGTATCTCGTAAAGAGGGTATGAGTGCGGTCTCAAGAAGAGGTACTCCACAAATCTGACTCTGATGCTTCGTCCGAATGGTGGACTTTGGCGAAAGAGGTAACTTTGACTGCATGAAGCCTGCGTTCTGGCGTTTCTTGGCGCGGCGGCAAAAATCCGATGAAGAATCGGAGGCATATGGGTCACTGGCAGGCTGATAGGAAACTGGTACAAAGTCTTGATATTGCATGAGCAATTGGCGGGGACACAGCAGTTGTTCAGACAAGACTCGCTTAGTAAGCCTGACGGACTCCAGTACAACGGTGGTGTTCGTGGTGAGCCAGAGAGACCAACTCATATATAATCGTCAACTAGACTAATGATCCCACCTGCCGGGAATGCCAGGCATCCGGCTAGTCAACCTATAGTTAAGTACCAGCCGGTTAGCCTTCCTAATGCTCTCGTAGCCACCCAGCCCACACGCGGTATGTTTGGTCTTATTTTGCACTCACCTCGAGTTACATTGGTTTACCACCACTGCAGGCCGGCCTTCCCAATGATGGATTACTGGAACGCTAACATTACAAGGGTTAGGCTACTAATACAACGTAGAAGGCTTGCTCTCTGCAGGCATCATTGTGGGCACGTGGAAGAACATGATAACAAAAAAGAACCTACCAACAAACTCGTGTTATTAAAATTCCACACACACCTAAGGACTCGCATAGAACCCTGTACGGTCCCACGTCTTGAAGATCAGGTCCGCAATGTCCTTCTCACTGACCGCCTCTCTTGGTCTATTGGTGCGATCCATCGTCATCTCAGCAACCCTGATGAAAAGTGTTCCGTCCAGCATGTCCGAATCTCCGAGTTCAGTAGCGCTGAGCTTTTGTTCCTTAGCCCTTCCGAGTCCGTACAAGCGTGACCAATGCGCCATCACCCGTTGGAACTCCGAGACGTGACTCTCATCGTGGACAATAGCTGATTGAAGTATTGTATCGAACGGGTTGCTCGGGTTGGTAGACAGTTCACTTGGAGGATTGCTCATGAATCCATCTATGTCCACATTTGGCCGGCCCTTTCCAACCCACCAAGTAAGGGCAGCGGCGAAATGGGCCCGGAGGAGGAGTGCTTGAGAAGGTACGTCAAGTTTGGCCAAGAAAGATGGCAAAAAGATGGCAGAGGCTATAATACACGACCTAGGACCGAGGGTTGGTGAATAAGCAATATAAAAGCCGAACACACACGCACAAGAAAAAGTCCGCGTTGAAGGGTTGGTTCCTTCTCCACCCACTCAAGCCATACATGATCGTATATGCCCAAGCGAGCTCCTCGAGTTTATCTTCTACTTCTTTCCTGTTCTGCACCAACGCGCCCAGCTTCATATTGATAGACCACTGTCCGGCGTAATCTCTGAGTGACTCGTTGAATCTCTTCGCAACATTTGGATAAACCTCATATAACCCCGCTTCCTTGACGCCAGAAAACCTCTCGTCCTTCAGAACACGAGACATAACCGTTAACGCATGGACGTTTCCACCCTTCTGTCGCGGCCTGGAAATGTGGAGCCTATGCATAAGTGTATCAAGACGAGAGGCGAACGTCGAATGTTGCCCCTTCTCGGTCCCGGCCCCTGTCTGAGATGTGACCCCGACGTCCTCGAAGCAGTGTTTGAAGAATATGGGAGCTAATAAATCTCCAGATTCATCTTTATGGACCGCAGCCTGTGCTAACCCTGAAAAACATTAGACTAATGAATGATAACGGAATAGGTGGTAAAGCTCACCTTCCGCGACGAGGCCTGGCATACCGAATTCGAGACCAGATCCCAACAATATCATGGGGTGAAACGCAGCTGCCAATAGGCGGCTCAGCATGGCGGGATCGGTCCCGTCATGACTAAAGTTTGAGTCGAACGCAAAGACATATTCATGAACAACGGCGCTTGTGCCTTGTTCTTGTACGACCTTCGTGAAGAAGTCGAGATATGCCTTGTAATAGCTTGTGGGGAGAATCAGGATATACTGATAAGACAACAAATTGGAGACATACGCGTCTTCACCCAAGTGTTGTTTCCAATTCGATTTCGTGATGTCTTCCGGAGGCTTAACCATGGGGACTTGGTAAGACTTGTCCTTATCGTACCCTCTCTGGAGCGCTTCCACATTTGCACCCAAGGACCAAAGCGCCGAGGCGCGGAGAGCAGCATCGCTTCGTAAGCGTTATGCGTACTTACGAGAAGAAAAGGCAAAGGGGCGCGTACTTATGAAAACAGGTCTCTTTACTGCAAAAGCAATGCCACTTTTCGCGGTTATCGTTCAAAATATCGGCGAGCTTTTGTGACGTTTTCACGCTAGCACCTGGGAATGTGAGTGGTATGATTGACCGTACATCTGAGGGCGGGGGGCGAGGCAATGGGAACAACTCCTGGCTCATTTTCGAATGTCTGTCTCTGTCTTTGGGGCCGACGCTCTTATTATATGCCGCTATGCGGAGGAAATGCGTTTATCAGTGCATGTCTCGAATCTGAAGTGGAGCATTCGTAGCGTCGGACCCACTGCCTTGGGCCAAACAGCTCGCCACAGGCGTGGATTGAATAAGTCGGACACGGAGGTATCCAGTCTATGTCATAATGGCATACGTACGATGTGAAACCTCCGAACGCCATTCTGGATCGTCCAGTCGGATCTCGGTCAGAGTTTGTCTCTGTATTCAACATGGCTCGCCAGCATCCGGACGAGCCCCGAGGTAGTGAGTGTCGCAGAAAGGCCACCATGACTGCCTGGATCGTCATCGCAACAGAAAGCGTGCGCCTTTGTCTTGCAGGTGTGCGCTTGAATGACCCCGACTTACGACCAAGACAAAAGGTGACTCAGAAAGACCATGATCAACGGATTGTTTGGCGCTTAAGCCTCCTGACATAAGACCATGGCCTTCCTTTGATGTGGCCACTTTTACATATTGTTCGCGATAACAACATTCGCGGCCCTTTGTTTCTGTCTATATGTAGGTGAGTATATATACGCATAGTTCGTACTTCTGTCCTTCATTCATACATTTTCACTCTGCACTACGATGCAACAGAACTTCAATTCTCTCTCATGGAACGACATATCTCCTCCACAAACACGCCAACTCGTGGAACATCTTCTGACTACGTCGGACCTGGTCCGCGAAATCTCTTTCAAGCTCGATTGCGCTATACACCGTATGACCATCAGGGACCCGTCCAAGCCCACCTCGATCATGAAGTTACCGAAAGAGGTCATGAGTAACATATTCCTACTCGCATGTGGAGTCGGCTGTCTAGCACCCCCTCAGGAGTCATCCCAGCAACTGCTACAGTTATCTCTGCAGCTTGTGTGTAAAGACTGGAATCTACTCGTGAGAAGGACCCCGGAGCTATGGAGTAACCTTGTAGTGATGATCACGCCGATGAAGACCATGCCAAAGCACGGGCCCCGCCCTCGCGACTTCGAGGCGACTCCGCTCGCCACCATCAATTCTTGGCTTCGTCGTGCAAATTCGTGGCTGAAATTTGCCGGCCACCGCCTCATAAGTCTGGAGCTCCTCCTCTTTCCCTGCATACCGACCGAGGTAGCTGCATGTCGCGCGCGTATTTTCAGTTTCCTAGCAGCTTATAGATTCAAGAAGCTGCGTATCTTTTCCTGCAACCCAAGATTACTGGATCTGGACGAGTCGCTTGACGGATCGATGTCTTCCGTGGAGACCCTCTCGCTGAATCTAGTGCCATGGTTACGCTCATCTCAGATACTTTCGCGCGATCTTCCACTGTCTAGTCTCAAGAACTTAACACTTGGGTTGGACGGTATCTACTTGTCCAAAAATCTTTCCACTGCCTTTCCGTGGTATCAGTTGGAGCGACTCGTTCTCAGTAGGATACTACGACCTGATCTGGCAGCAGATATCCTACGCCAATGCATCTCGCTTATTAATTGCATGTTGTTTTTTGATAAGAATGCAGGAAATTTCGTACCATTGGCAGATATCTTTCTCCCCAAATTGGAATACCTAATCGCTTCAAGCGATGCCGTAGATTCATTCACCCACATGGACGCCTTTCTCCACGGGATGGTTACACCGAATCTCAAGTCGCTCTACATTTCTGGTTCACGTGGAATGTCTCCGGAGGCAGAATTTATAATTCCGCGCTCCGGATCCCAGGATGTGCTAGGACGATCTGCCAGTGTTGTCGATCCTTCGCTGGAGTCCCCATGCGGCGTGGAACGATCTCCTGCTGTTGTCGACCTAAGGGCACCGTTCCGACTTGTACTCAAGCTAGGTTCCATTGAGGCTCAATTAAAGAATGTGCATATCGAATTGCGTGGATCTGATCCAGCCGCTCTGTTAGATATGGTCGATAGTGCAGACTTTGTTGGTGCAAGTACCATGCCCTCCTCTAACATTGTCTTCTCCTTTCCGCGGAGTCGAGCTCAAGAGGTCCATACGACACATGCTGAACAAGTGGCTCGTCTTCGAGACAAGTATAGATCTCGTTTTGTCCTTTGGGGATTTGACGACGGAAAGACAGGCGTAGAAAAGACTAACTATAAGTGCCATGGTAGTACAGAGGGTGGCCGCAACGGGCCGGAGAGAAATTTTATATCCGTGGACAATGGAATGCAGGACCAGGTGGGCTTGGACCAAACAAGGGGTATTCTTAATCCTGCGTATGTGGATAATAGAGCACGAGGTCGGGTGGGCTTGGAACCAACTATCGGCTTTCCCAATCTTGTGCCTGTGGATAATGAAGTGCAAGACCAGATGGACTTGGATACAGCTAATACCTTTGCTGATGTTGCGTACGTGGATAACGAAGCGCAACGCCAGGTAGGTTTAGGCCCGACTATGGAATTTTTGAATCCTGCATTCGCAGATAATGGAGTGCGGGATTGGGCAGACTCGGGTCCAACCGCAGACTTTCTTAATTCTGGATCCGTGAATAATGGAGTATGGTATTGGACAGGCCTGGATTCAACTATTAACCTTGTGTCCGCGGGTAATGGAGTGCAAGGCCAGGCGGGCTTGGACCCTTCTTCGAACTTTGCGTACCCGGATAATGCACCACAATACAATATGGGCTTTGGACCAGCTATGGGACAGGCGTACCCTCCCGACGAGAATGCTTATCACGGTGCTGCATCTGCCGCGGATGTCTACACCGCAGATTTTTCTAGTAGAGTCCACCCTCAGATGCCCCACTCCATGCATACAGGACCTCCCACCCTCACATACGGCGGTGGAGCGGAGGTACCGCCAGTCAGCACCTTCGACCACACCGATAACCTCGCCGCGTCTTGGTTTGCCAGTAACAACGGGTTCGCTCCCGTTGTTGCGTGAGTGTCCTCCCTGACATCCAGACGATCTGATGTTGAGAGTATCCTACAAGACATCTCCCGTCCTCTTTCCGCCTATGCGGCCCCCTGGAGTGGTGTACCTGGATGGCTTTCTTAATCTTTAATCAATAATCAAATCTTATGATACCCAGTATAATTAAAGATATATGTATGTCATAGTGTGACTGACGTTGGTATCATATTATTAATCATGGGCGAGTCTATCAACTGCTGAAGATGTCATCAAATGAGGGGTGAGGTTCCAGTAAGAACGCCACTGTCATGAAGAGTAGGAAGGACACAGAAAAGAAGCTGGATAGTTGAAGGCGTCCGTAACCGGTTGGGCCACATCCGAGCCAGGGTGAAACAACTCGTTTCCGGTTGGGGTTTAGACTCAAAACTAGGTGAACGCGACGTAGTAGTAACGGCACCGATCCTCAAGTTTCGCGACATCGCACAGCGTATCTTGTACAGAAGGCGCTGGCGAGGATGTACGCGTCAAAAGGTAAGGACGGGCACAAAGATAAGGAAAACTAAACCGTAACACCGTCGTCCCAGCCGGTTTCTTGCCGTACGTGCATCCCCACGTCAAGGACTATAGTACTGAGTCATCCTACTCTCACACACCACACCGTGGCCAATTCGTAAATAGTTTAATATCACTATCTTAGGTACTACATAGCGAGGTTTTTTCTCACTCGCGAACATATCATCAATATCACGATTGCAAATATTGATGCTTCGCATCATATACCTTCACAATGGCGTAATAGCCCTCAGCGCCCCTCAGAGATAAATGCGTAAATGACCAGATAATCAGGCAAAAGTTTATATCTCTCTTTCCCCCATGTCTCACTCATTCTATAAGTGAGTATCGCTTCGTCACTGGGTCCACCCCCTCGGTTAACCCAAGAATATCTAGGGAACCCGAGTTCGATACTCTTCAACTCCATGCTGGTCAAGTACCAGACCCAACAACCAATGCTCGGGCTCCCCCTATCTATGCGACAACAAGTTTCCTCTTCAACGATGCTGCAGTATGAACCTTTACCACAATAGTGAGAGATCGCATTTTAACCTAGACCACTAGCACGCTGCGGACCTATTTGCATTGAAGTATATTTCCGGTACATTCCCTGTCATAGTTTTTGCTGACTTATGTTCTCAGAGCCCCTGGAAACATCTACTCTCGTATCACAAACCCCACTGTTGTACGTCCACACCTATGCACGCATCCTGGAACCTTGTGAGACATCTTTTGTCTAGGACGTATTTGAAAAACGTATCGCAGCTCTCGAAGGTGGTGTGGCAGCTGTTGCGACCTCCTCAGGTCAAGCAGCCCAATTCTTAGCCATCGCGGCTATTGCACGGACTGGTGACAATATTGTTTCTAGGCAAGTCCTTTTTTTCTCTAGAGTCCAATACTCCTGGACGAACTCTTTCCCCGTCAAGCTCTTTCCTGTACGGAGGAGTAAGTATCTTGCAATATTAACTTTATGTGTACCTGATATCAGCCCTCGATTAGACATACAATCAATTCAAAGGTAGCTCCCATAATGTTCATAGACAAGAACGATTGTTCTAACATATTGCAGTAACATTCAAGACATTTGGTATTGGCGTCAAGTTTGTCCAAGGAAACGAACCGGAAGATTTTGCGGCAGCTATTGATGAAAAGACAAAAGCTATTTACGTCGAAACGATATCTAATCCTAAATATCGTGTCTGCGATATTCCTGCAATTGCAAAGGTACGTTTATTGTCATACCAGTTTCCTTCCACGTTCACACCAGCTAGGTTGCCCATGATCACGGTATCCCACTTGTCGTTGACAACACGCTCGGATTAGGAGGTACTGTCTTTGCTCAAGACCTTTTTTGGTTGGAACTTACCACAACAACAAAGGATACCTCCTACAACCAATCAAGTACGGCGCAGACATTGTTGGTACGTATCTGCATCTTTTTCTTTAAGATTTGTGCGTGAACGATAAGATACTCTTGAAAACAGTGCACAGCGCATCTAAATGGATCGGCGGACACGGCACAACAATTGCCGGTGTCATTGTCGATTCGGGCAAGTTCGACTGGACTAAGTCTGGCAAATTCCCTGGTCTCACCACACCATCCGAGGCATACCACGGGATCGTCTTCACCGAGACATTTGGACCATTAGCCTTTGCAGTTAAAGTCAGGACAGAAGTATGTAACGATACAAATTTATGGGATCAACTGAATGAAATGCCAATCAGTACCTTCGTGATGTCGGAGCCAGCCTGAACCCCTTCGGCGCGTTCCTTCTCCTGCAAGGTCTTGAGACATTAAGTCTTCGCGCGCAACGACACAGCGAAAATGCATTAGCATTAGCCAGGTCAGTGTTGGGGGCAGTTATTCCACATAAAAGTCCATACGCTAATTCATACATTTAAATAGATATCTCGAAAACCACCCGAAAGTCGCCTGGATCTGGTATCTGGGCTTGGAATCACACGAAAGTCACGAGGTCGCGAAGCGGCTTCTACGCCCCAATGCATTCGGCGGCATCCTAAGCTTTGGTGTGAAAGGCGATGCTGCCACGGCCAGCAAGGTTGTTAACAGCCTCAAGCTTGCCAGCAACCTAGCCAACGTTGGCAAGTCTTTTTCTTCGCTCCCACACCTGTGTGTGTGTGACCATGACTAACCCTTATTGCAGGTGATGCCAAGACCCTCGTCATTCACCCTGCTACGACCACCCACTCCCAACTCTCAGACGAAGATCAGCTCTCGTCTGGTGTAACCCCCGACCTCATTCGGGTAAGTGATCTGGCCCTGTTGCACATTTCCTCGTACTGACCTTGCCCAAAAGGTATCTACTGGTATTGAAGCAATTAGTGATATCATTGCTGACTTTGAGGCTGCCCTTGACATTGCGTTTGCAGAGGAGCAGTAGCTGTTGTTGTTCAGCTTGTTTATATATACGATGTGACATGAAGTTCGACGTCGATCATGACGACCTTCAATGTACCTGGAAGACAGATGAATCTTTTTGAAATAATTCCAATACAATTTACAATGAGGTTTCCTTATTGAAAACTTGCCATGGACTACAGATTGAACTTGACTTTTTCTCAGCTTCACGACGGATCAAAAATGTGTTACTGATCTATGATACAACATGACTGAATTCTATACTCGAGCACCTAGGGGTAAGTAAATCGGTTCCGGAGGTTCACATGCGCAAAAAAGAAAAAAAAAACACTCTCCTTACTTATCCTTCGCTCTTCTCTGGAAGTTACGGAGCGACGCGATGTCGTTGACGCGTTTTTCGCTGTCCCTTACGTTACTAGCTATGATAGCCGTCGTCAACGCGGCTGCAGCCCCAAATCGTACGTCGTGTTGCTAGTTGACCCCGCCAACTTGGTAATTCTACTACTCCACACTCACCCCCCTCCCTCACGTACCAGCCGAGGCGCTCCTCCAACGACTATCCAACCTCCAAACCATCGTTCAAAAACGTCAATCCTCGGACTCCAATGATACTACTACTGTCCCTCTGTCCCAGTTCCCTCCTCAGGTAATTCCTCCCCTCGCCATTACTAGCGAGCACATATATATATATATATACGTTCCGTTCTAACACCCGAAACCAACAGTGCCAGAGTGGATGTGCACCAGCTATCAACGCGACCAACGTAAGTGGGCCCACCCATTAATAACCAACCCAATTGTATCACTGAACTTTTTAACAAAACAAAAAAAAAAAAAA